>JARYHS010013175.1:0-36303 GCA_031002005.1 Vandiemenella viatica | reverse complement strand
GTTTCGTTTGATGTTAGGAAATATATCATCTGGATGATTTGAGTCGTCAGCTTGACCTTTTTGGGATTCACCGCATAATGTGCCGCCTGTCCCGGGCTAAAAAAATGTAGAGTTACTGATAAAGCCTTACTTATTATTGTCAATCATTTAAACATTCTATCCAATGATTTAAAAGAAAGATTTTCTGATTTAAAACAAATTGATTTCCTAATATGGATGATGCAGCCAACATTAGTGGATTTGTCAGATATATCAGATGTTCAGTATCAAGAAGAACTTTCAGAATTGCAAAATGACGTGTCAGTTAAAACTTTATTTAATATAAAAGGTGCAATGGCATGGCTTTGTGAAGAAACTAAAATCAAATACCCAAATGCAACAGAATGTGCAAGAAAACTTCTATTACCTTTTCCATCTTCATATTTAGCCGAATCTGGATTTAGTGCAGTAAATGATTTACTGATAAAAAAAAAGACTGGATATAACACAACGTGGAGACTTGAGATTAAAGCTTACTAAATTGGAGCCTAATATAAAATCTCTATGTAACAAGCATCAAGCGCAAGGATCACACTAAATTGCCATAATAAATCTTAATTAAAATCTTTTGAATTTGAATTTTAGTATTTCATTATATGTTTTTTAATTTTACTTACTCTGTTTTATGACAATATTAAAGTTTTTTCTTTCAAAAACCATCCTATATGAGTTTCTTTAGTAACAAATAATTTTTTTATTAAAAATTATGTATGGGGGGCAAAAAAAAAATAATAATGTTAAAAGTGGGACATGACCAAAAAAAGGTTGGGAAACACTGCTATAGAGTGTCAGAACCTTGGTAAGAACTTGATTCTTAAGGTTAAATTGAAGGACGCTGAAGTAAATTGATTCCTCTTCGTTTGAAATAATTGGTGTATTTGCCCTCTCTGTACAAATTGTGTTTGATACTAGTTATAGATTTGTTACATGATGGTAAATTGGTGAGAGCCTGCCCTGTTATATTACGTTTCCAAGCGTGTAAGGATTTTCTGTTTTGATGTTTAATACAAGTGGAGATATCGTGATTTGGGATATTCTCATGGCTTAACCTGGTTGTTGTTGCATTGACTTATGTATTATATTGTATTATATTATTTGTGATTACAGGATTCATTAAGATCATAATCTGCAAGATCGAAGTTGACTTATGTATTATATTGTATTATATTATTTGTGATTACAGGATTCATTAAGATCATAATCTGCAAGATCGAAGTTTTCTTATGTATTGTATTGTATTATATTATTTGTGATATTCTCTATAAGTTCAATCGTTGATCATGATTCTTGCAATAAAATGTTTGAACAAGGCTTGCTCTTTATAACCATGCTCCCACATGCTTCCCACTGAGTCCTTAGTGGCTACCACACATACCACCGATTTAACATCTAGATTAGAAGAACTTTCTCCTTCAACGACGACATACTGCGTGGCCATACGCTAAATATATAAAAATAGACGTTTGTCCTAGAAGTGTCGGCGCCCTTTGATGTGAGATTTACGTAGTATCTGGATGCTTGAAAATCAAGAAAAGCTAAACGAGTTACCTGATTATCTGTCATTGATACTTGGTTGTAGTGAGATATATAATTCAGCCAGAGTGTGCGAGGAAGGAAACTTCGTCATGTGGCTGGACCGTGTCTAATCTGTTAAAGCCAGCGCACAGGATACGGTTTCCAGCAAATCCGAACACATAAGATGAAGCGTATGCGTGTGTCCATTCAGTCGTAGGATAGAGACTTCATGAACTTCGATACAATATGGCGCTTTCTCCTTCAACTAGATGTTAGACCCCAAAACTACTACACCTTCCGCCGAGTCCTCAATGTCCAAGTGAAATATTATTACACTACGTTCCTGAATTATTGCGTATGGACCCATATTTTCCGCTAAATTTATTCATTTTGTAGGTCGCTAATATTAAACCTTGTGTGTCTAGTCACGACTTTACAGTTAGTAGATAAATAAAGCCAAGATAGGATTTTTGACAGGGAAATGTGAGGAAAACTGCCATGGGGTTTTTTATCCGACTTGGCATTCCGGAAACCAAGGAAAAACGAAACTTGATTGGACGGGACGGAAATCAAAGCCTTGTGATCCAAACTTCCAGGCCCGAACATTGCTGCCTACCCACCATGCTTGGCGTGATAAATCAATTCCCACAAGTCTCCCAAAGCCATAACGCATTCGTATACTCCGCTGCATCCAAATTCAAAGTCCTCCATAAGACTATTCATTTAAAAAAAAAAAAAAACTGTACGACTTTCTCCATATACCCGAAAATGGATCTAACCTGTTGAAATTTGGATTAATTGCTTCGATGTAAGGTCCTCTTCACATTCTACTAAATCATTTTACGGAAAATTGCCATAAATTAAATGAAACATGTCGAAATATGAGATGCTTCGCAACTGTGAAATGCTATCAGTACTGCAAAGAAAAAAGAACCACATAAAAATTATCGTTACAGAGATCATATCAACCTTTACAGTTTTGTTTTGTCATATGGGTTGTGGCTGGTTGAAATGCGGCCTGGAAATTCCGCGTTTGTTTACAATAGAAGCAATCCATTTTGTCTAAATACATGTATTGATACAACATGGCGGGCGCCGATGGAATACTACTCTTTTGTATATATTTTCTATTTACAAATTTCGTGCTACTTTTTTACAACGTAGAGAAACTGAAACTCCAAGAAAACATTACAACACTTCAAAAGATTTTGATTAATTTTGCAGCGCTGGTGGAATGTGATTTACCGAGCGTGGTAGGTGAGCGGAAACACTCTCGCCTCACAATCCGGAGGACGAGGGTTCGAATCCCGGTCCTGGCATGCATATTTGGGTTGGCCATGGTTTCCTCAAATCACTCAGGCTAATGCCGGGATGCTTCCTTCAAAAGGCCATGTCCGAATTCCTACCCGTTCCTTGTCCCCAGTCCTTTCCCGCCTCTAATGACCTCGACATCGACGAGGCGCAAAGCCATAAGCAAAAAAAGGAATGCGGTACCTCAGCAACTCTCTCATATTTTTAATTTAATTTGTGGTAACTTTTCCGTAAAATGAGAGTGAGGAACATAAAGAGTACATTACATCAAAGCAGTTAATCTAAATATTTCGAGGTTAGTACCATATTGGGGTAGGTGCAGAAAGTCATGCAGTCCCCAAAAATTCTTTTGTTATGAGCTGACTAGGGATGTAGACCTGAGAATATCCAAACGCTACATGCAAGTTTCCTTAATCAAAGCTGACTTAATTTTTTCCTCTCTCTTATCACCGCACCCACATTTGCGTGTACATCAGTTAAAGACGACATCCATTCTGAATTCTCGTCTGAATAAGAATATATTTCAACCAGTTTCGAAAGTCTTTACATTTGGTGTAAAAAAAATAAAGGCGATAAGCTCAAATAATATTGTAAGGTGAGTGTTGAGGGTTCACATGACGCCATTATTCTTATTAATATTCAATTGCAGAGCAGGCATATTTGTTGAAACATTGCCCGTGTATCGTTTCCGTCCCACCTGAGCGAGGTCAGCAGAGTAACGGAACCAAGCTGTTACTCCTGCAACCGGTTTTCATATTACAAGGAGACCAAACACAATATCTCACATCACAACCAACACTAATATGCGCTTGTCTTTTATGGGCCCAAGTTATAGTTTTAAGAACCCGTTATTTCCCAACATTAACAAATACTGAGTCCACAGCTGGTTTCTGAATGAGGTAAAAAATGGAAGTTTTGGAATGTTCCTTCATAAAATTTGGCCTTAACGACATTATGGAAGGTAAACAACGCCATAATGTCCATCTGACATCTGGTGGCGACTTTTTAAACTTTTACTAGTTAGGTTAACGTGTCACAGTTCCTCGACTAGTTAATTTTTATGCCCCACTTTATTTCCTCTACAGATTCTCTTTTCCGCTGCACCCTCCGCTATCAAAATAATTAATCCTGGTATGTACCAAATAGTAAATCACAAATATACTTCTTTGTTTTTCAGAAGGAGTCTTGTATAAACATCTTTCTCAACCTCACACCTTCATAAAGTACCCAATTAGCATATATGTATGGAAGTACTTGTTAAACCACAATTAGACTTCTACTTTTTTCCATCCAGATGTTCCAGTTCTAAGCTTCACTTCTACAAAGGGCTTCGCTTCATTCCTGTAGCTTCGAAGATTTCGTCGTGTCACGTTGGTCGATATTCATATTAAAGAAGGATACTTTTTATAGTGCTAATCCGCTATTGATACATTTTATGCATTTTTTCACCTTCAATAACAACATTCCTTATTACTTCTTCTATACCAGTTTCCATTTTGACATTTATTTGAGTTGTAAGTATTGAATTTTATGACGTGTGTTCTGGTATTCTTCAAGCAATGTTATGTTCTTATTACCCAGTACTGCGTTCCAAATAAGAGGACAGCAATTTTCATACGTGTTTTACAGAAAAGACGCCATATATCTCCAGTGTTGTAAACTTTTTATACCACTTTGAACAAAGTTTAAATTCCTTCTCCATTTCCTTCGTAATATCATACTTCCGTCATTATTATCACAGACGTTCTGTTTATTATGTTATTTGCATCTTATATGCTTTATAAAGAAGCACATTTTGTTACTGACATGTTGTTTCTACTACCAGTAAATTCCTATGCACCATTTCTGCTTCTCTGTTTCTTTACATTGGTCTTAATTCATTGGTGTCCTTAAATTTCCTATTAATTCGTGTCTTAAATTCCGGTACCCTTCTTTAGCTTCTTCCTCATGAGCATTTTTACGCTTTCTCCTCCGACCTTTGATCTTCAGTCTTTCCTTTGTGAGCCGAGAGTTTGGTCTTGCCTAGTGCATATGTCCAATTTTCTTTAAATTATAATACTTTTCACAGCATCCCATTCTTCTTGATTTGAATTCCATTCAAATTTTGGGTCTGAGAGGATAATTTCTGCAAACTTTTAGTTCATTTACCTTAGCTTTCGCATTTTTGGTCGGTTTGGTAATTATTGATTCCGTATGTTTTTGAATTTCAACCTGCGCTTCATAATTGTCAGATCCATGTCGGTGAAAAAATATTCTCTCCGTGTGCGTCTCACTGCCCAAAACTAGCTTTCTCGATCTTCGTTTTACCATAATATAGTCTAGCTCATAGGTTTCCAACCTTTCTTGGATTACTGCTCCCTTTTCGAAAAAAATTACTCAGCACCCATTTTTCAGAAAAAAAACCACACTGACACCATGTCTTTTATTAGATAGTGCAACCCATAGTGCTCCAACTTTTTTGGCTTGTAACCAACTTTTCCAAACAGTGATTCGCTAGAGCTGCTCTTAGGGTTTTTTTTTGTTCGTCGAGTTCATTATAGGAGGTAAAGGACTGGGGACAAGGAACGGGAAGGAATTCGACCATGGCCTTTTGAAGGAACCATCCCGGCATTCGCCTGATGTGGTGAAACTATGGAAAATCCAAATTTGTATGGCCGGATGGGGATTCGAAACCAGGTCGTCCTGAATGACAGGCCAGAACGTTACCGCTCCACCACGCTCGGTTGCAGTGTACAGTATCATATGTGGAAACACAAGGACAGATGTCTATAAAGTTACTTTATTAAAAGATACTAACAACATTGTTGTATTGTTCAAAGTTTGATAAACATATAAATATTATGAAAAAATATTATTAACTAACCTCAAAGCCGGTCAAAAATGATAGGTTTAATAGAGTATTCTGGCATTTAATTTCTTTGGAAATAGAATTGTTATAAAATAATGTTCAATGTAGTTTCTCGACCCTGGTGCTGTAGCAAAAAGTTTCAGTTGGCAACTTGGTCCAGGTTTCATTTCAGCCTAACCACAATCTCCGCCAATATTGCCGCTAGAAAATCAAAGCTTCAATTACAAGCGAATTAATATATTCCCTGTATCGCATGTCAATGTAATCGTGTATCCAAAATTTCCATGGTTTCTTACATCTTTCTTATTATATTTGATGATGATCGATGATTTAACGCCTGACACAGCTTACATGCGGCTGAAATAGTGACCCCAGTGAAAACGAAGGATGCTAAAAATAAATCTTAACAACTTACGTTATGCCACGTAATATTAGTTTCAATTGTGGTCTAGGCCGCATAGGTCGCGATCAGTTTGGAACTTCTTTCATTCAAACCAAGTAATGATTTCAGTAAAAAAAAGCAACTGATAATTAATATGCCAATTTAAACAATGTTCATACTTTTCTTTCAGTATTCTAGCAATTAATTTCTTAGCAATTGCTAAAACCAATAGAATTGTTATAAAGTAAAGCTCAATGCAATTCCTAATGTCTTGCGCTGTAACAAAAGGTTTCCGTTGCCATCCTGGTCCAGGTTGCATTTCAACCTAACCACATACTACGCTAAACTTGCCACCAGAGAAACAATACTTCAATCACACGCATATTAATACATGTACTATTTCGCATTTTAGTGACAATAATGCATCGCGAAATAAACTAAATCAAAAATCTTTACGGGTTCTTCAATCTTCCTTTTTTATATTCGTGATTCAGATAGATACTACAACCTTTGAATGGCTGACGCAGTTATATGCGGCTGAAATGTGGCATCAGTAAAAGCAAAGGAAATTAAAATAAATCTTAACAACTTACGTCATTCCAGCCTAATATTAGTTTTAATTGTTACCTATGCTGCATAGACTGCGATCAGTGTATAGCTACTTTCGTTAAAACGAAATAATGATTTAAGTAACAGAACACTGAAGAAAACAAATTCATATTTTTTAAAATTAAATTACTAATGCTCTTTGCTGTAATGTCAAATGCCAGTTCTAATAACAATCTATCATTGTGAAAATTAAAGTTTTTATCTTATATATCCGTGGCCAAAAATTTTAATGAATGTTTTTACATAAAACTAATATTAAATAAATATAAGCAATTAATAATTATTATGTCGATTTAAAAGGAATACATACTTTTCTTTCAGTGTTCAGACAATGAATTTATTCGGGGATATTTAGCAAAGTAGAACTGTCAATAAATAACGTGCATAACCTAGAGCGACATCTCTGGTCGTAAGTTGTGCAACGATGGCTATAAGCGTGACGTCATAGTGTGAAGTCACCGCGTGACAGAAAGTGACCAAATAAGCGTTTTATAAGAATAGATTATAGGTCTGAACTCGGAGTAATAACACTAATTTTTCGATATTTGGTCCTTATCTGACATCAACAATCTTAAATCGCCACGTTCCACTATTAACAATCTGTTTATTTCTTAGTTAATAAATTGCTGACTACACTAAACCCCCCTTTTTGCTGCATATGATCATGGGAATGGAATGAAAAACTTCTTTGATGCAGCTCTTAAAGACGGATATATTACTGGAAAGCACGGTTCGGTGGTTGGTCCTTAACGCCCCCTAAATCTGTCTTAGACCAGAAATACCCCCTAAGATCTTTTCAATGTCCACCAGTGGACGGTGGGGGAGTTCCCATGTGTATATTCTTCCTGCATGGTTCTTTTTCATGGACCAATTATTTATGCTTTGCTATTAATTCCCAAGCCAAAATTTTCGAACAATTTCTGTCTTATTGCAGCATTACAACCGCCAATTGTCATTAGCTTTATAATTCCCCTACACCTGCTTAAATTAACACTTCAACTTAGTCATATGTTTCTTCTAAAAAGATATTTAAGAAGCAAAACATAGCGTTTTGTCTCTCCCCCTTTCTCACACAAATTCTTATTTCTCGTCATGATATTCTTTGCTTAAAGAGAAGTTGAGTATCAGTGGTGATATCCAAAGCACTACGTCGCAACTTTTCCAAATTAATTTTTCAGTAATAGAGTGGCTCAGTGGTAAGTTGTCTGGCTGGGAACAGAGTGATGCGCAGGCTCTTAGGGCATTCTTCGCGTGGAAAATAGCGTTTTTATTTAAGAATTGTATCTATCCTGTGTCGTCCGTGTTGATTTGCGTGAAAAACTGAGCCAATATATACCCACACTTGGAGAATCAAACGGTATACACACAATGATTAAGCGAGAGCTAATTGTATGGCTTACTCTCGAAATGAAATTTTTCAAAAAAATATTCTTCATGTGTGATGAAGTTTGCCTTGTTTACACCACAAAAGAGGCGGATTGTGGGGCTATCATGGAAGGCTGCACTAAATTTATTTTTAGAAGATTGTTTCCCAAATTTTCACCTTTTTGATTTTAAAACCATATCGTCACTTTTCTATTTTAGGCCTCTCTGATTCAGAATTTTGAACATCTCATTATTAGAAGTTTTCTGAACTCGATGAACGCTATAGGTATGTCATTTCTCTCTTCCAGAGTAAATAGCCATCAGAACTGCTTCTGTCGTAGATTATTTCTGTTCTTCTTCATACTGTCCAAATCAATGAGAAGTATGTGATACTGAACTGATCGGAAATTAGCACTCACGTTTCTTAGTGTCTGATTTTATCGGAAGTGTTAACTATATCTAGTTATCTCTTGATATAATTCTGATTACGTTTCTTTTCTCAACTACTAGATATTTAGTAGTTGGTAGGAATCTCTTTTATTCCCACTGCCCTTTTGACTTTGAATATTTGAATCCTCTCTTCTTTCTGGCTCTCCTATATCTTATTATCCAGGCAGTTCATATCATACAGATTCTCTAAATGTTCCTTCCACACGTCTGCTATTTCTTCTAGGCTCAACAGCGGTTTTTATAAGCAACTGCGGTGTTAATATTTCTCGTATTCGTTTTCATGGTAAATTATTTTGTTCTATATTCGTGTGTCATTCACCTAATTTTATTACAATAATTCATTTGATACGTTTTTTCATTTCATTTTTTGTCATTTTTCTTGGACTGTTTAGTATTTAGTGTCTAAAAATATGTAACGATTTTTCCTGTTATTCTTCATTAGTGACCTCAGGTTTTAAAAAAAAAAAACCCGTTTCAGCTTGGAATATTTATGCTACTTCGTGTCATCTACCAATTTTCATAAGTTTTCTTCAATCCAGTGTTTCCTGTTTTACTATTGTAACTACCTCCCTTAATTTTCAGTCATTCTTCAGTTGAATTACCTTCCCTTTTTTCCTAAACCGCTGTATTTATTGGTTTTCCAAATTTGCGTTTCACATGGCGTTCTTAAAGTTTGGCCACATTCAGCTCCTTTCTACCTGTTTTTACCATAATCTCTTTAATTTAACAATGCAATCGTATTGAGGTACGTTAAATATGCGTTTCCTGCTATGCCCTAAATGTGATTGTTGAAAATTTATTCAACCCTTACGTAGGGTTATTAGAATTTTTTGTACCCTTTTGGATCATTCTTCACAAATCTTGTTGTATTATTTTTAGACGTCATATTTTGTAATACTTCTTTTTTTTAAAAAAAAATAAATAAATAAAAAGTACTACGTCTAACAACTCACCTTTATTTTTCACCTTGTCAATAATCTCTAACTGTATCGTCTTGGTTTCCTCCTTTTTAAGACAGAATACTAGTCACGCATGATTATTGGTTTTCTCTTCAATGTTTCACTGCTTGGGCGTTGTCCAACTTTCTTATTCATTATAAATTCCATTTTTGTAGTTGCCACGGTAGAGTGTATGTTTAAGATTCTGTCTCTTCGAGACTAGAAATACAGCACAGACCTCCACTAATGAATTCAATTTCTCAGTAAATACGGCGTTAAAATCTCCAATCTTATTCTGCCATCTGTCCTGGATATTTTAAAATAAATTCTTTGTGATGGTTTCTTTCTGAACGATATCCACTAAGATATACTCAATTCATGGGACAGAAGACTCGAAGTCTAGAGTATTAGAGTATTTAAATATATATACGCTTAATGTTTCTCACAATATTTTGCATTCGAATGTTTGATTCGCGCAATTTAAGGAAGCCTTCCTTCTTTAAAGTGCTCCTGTGTGTCATGAGGTTGCCGCACCCATACACTGGGAACCTCTCAGTCGCCTTGGAACAGGGTACTTCAAGTGAAGGAGCGGTTGACATTTGGCTGGAAGAGGCCTGAACACTGGTGTCGCAACTCTTTCGATCCCGTGTTTGGTCAAAGTACATTCCACAATAAAGCAAGTGTCACTGTCTTTCCTACAAAACACTGTATTGATACTGTATTGATATGTTACAAGTATAAAAGTGGTACAGGAATGTTCGCAAAATAAAGAACATCATGAAGCAGTTACGATATCAATATACTATTTTTTTTCCTTATACCTTTACTAAGGTGTGAGATAAGGTTGTAGTCTATCCCCGTTAATATTCAACTTGTATGTAGAAGAAGCAATAAAGGAAGTAAAAGAAAAGTTTTCATGTGGCATAAGTGTTCAGGGAGAAAAAATCAGCATGCTACGATTTGCTGATAACATTGTTTTGTTAGCAGAACAGGCTGAGGATATTGAGAAGTTATTGAATGGCATGAACAAAATACTGAAGGAAGATTTTGGACTGAATATAAATCAAAGCAAGACAAAAGTGATGAAATGTAGCAGATTAATTATAAAAATATGATCGGATGCAATAGGAGAAGTAAGTGAATTCTGCTACTTGGGAAGCAAAATTACAACTGACAGCCGAAGCAGGAATGATGTTAAAAGCAGAATAGCACTAGAAAAAAGAGCCTTCATGAAAAAGAGATTTTTTTTAGTTTCAAACATTGATGTAGTATTTAGAAAGAACTTTTTAAAACTCTATGTGTGGAGCACAGCACTTTACGGTAGTGAAACATGGACTTTAGGAATACCACAAAGAAAGAAAATTAAAGCATTTGAAATGTGATGCTACAGAAGAATGCTGAAAATTAAGTGGACAAAGTACGAAATGAACGAGTTTTTGAAATGATGGGTGAAGAAAGAAGTTTATGGAAGAATCTTACAAAAAGAAGAGACAGGTTGGTAGGTCATGTTTTGAGACATGCTGGATTTGTTAATTTGTTAGTGGAGGGAACAGTCGAAGGTAAGAACTGTAAAGGAAGACAGAGATTGGAATATACGAAACAGATAATTGAGGACGTGGGTTGTAAGGGGTATGAAGAGATGAAGAGCTAAGCACAAGATAGGAAGGATGGAGGATTGCATCAAACTGGTCGAAAGACTGATGACAGCAAAAAAAAAAAACGGGAACCTAATTAAGCCAACTTGCGAAAGTCACAGCGTATTATATTTAAATTTGCTTGGCCAGAAGTCTAATTTCATAAATGATCCATCAATTATTTACATCATCTTCTATATTCGTTTGATATTAAAACTCAGTAAACCAAAAGACAGTGGCTTTAATGTCATAACCGTCGAAGCTAGTAATCATTTCCAGATGTGAACTGACAACAATAGTTAGCTCTTGGCCGGCACGTTAAAAATATCACTATGTAAAAGTTACAATAGAGGATTGAAATGCAATTTTTGCTTGTTTTCTGCACGTCGAGTTACTGATGTCACTTTCATCAAATTTCAGTAGTGGATATGACTGAGGAATAAAGAGTAATCGACAGCTTTTGGTGATAGTTTACTATGATCTTATCTTCAATAGTGTAGTGATAAAGAAATTACTACATACCAGAAGAAACTGTATGTATTTACTGCAGAAATGTAGAGAGTGATGACTGACAGATGGAATTTCGTGTTTCAGGGTCAAGGCAGTGAACGCTTCAGCTATAAGTACTTGATGCTTTACCCACCAAGATAACCTGAAACAAGATAGTGTTTACGTGCTCCCAATATATGCTTTTTCGTTTATACGCGGCGTGTCCTACTCATTCAAATGGTGCTAGACCCTTAAATAATCAGTGCACAGTTGTTAAGATTTAAATATTAGTCATGTGCCATATATTACCAACGTAATTAGATTTTTTCCATCTGGGAACACGTTTCTAAGTTTCACCTTCTCTTTACTTTTTTTTTTTTTTATTTTTTTTTGCTTCGGGTCTTACGACGACTAGGGACGGGAAGGAATTCAGCAGTGGTCTGATGAAGGAACCATACTGTAATTCGGGAAACCATGGAAAACCGAAATCTGATGGCCGGACGGGGATTTGAACCCGCGTCTTGTCGAATACCAGGCATGAGCGTTGGCGCTCACCCATCACCATCTGTTTCTCGTTCTCCTAATGAAGGGCATCCGGAGGGTTAAAATACATTGCAAATAAGCGCCTTCTTCTTCTTCACCACATTTGCCTGACACTTTGCGGTCGGCTGCCGTCGATGAGTATTACTGATCGCTTGTCTAATTTAGAGCTATGGTTTTACGGCCGCAAGCCCTTGTACAGTGTACTCATGGGGGAAGCGAACTGCAGCTGTAACGTATGACGTGTTGCGCTTGGACAGCGATGAAAGTATATATATATTTTAATATAATACA
This sequence comes from Vandiemenella viatica, assembly GCA_031002005.1. Lineage (NCBI taxonomy): Eukaryota > Metazoa > Arthropoda > Insecta > Orthoptera > Morabidae > Vandiemenella > Vandiemenella viatica. Next base: position 23,889 of record JARYHS010013175.1, on the reverse strand, counting down.
TATACCTACTCAGCAACCTGTGTACACATATATATGCACTAATACATTGTATATACGTGACTGTAAGATATATATGCGTCTTCAGTCCTCGTGGAAGGTTATACATTGTACATATAATATCGTATCTACGTAACGTTTTTGACTCTCTTGACTATAATTTTTATTACTTTTGTAATATATCTGACATTCATCGTTCGAATTAGATCTTATAAGTTCGTAGCTATTGGCGGTCCCCATGGGTGAAGTGGTAAATCGCTATACCGTAGAATGGAAGGTTGCGGAATCGAATCCACAATCAGAGAAACTTTTTTTAATGAAAATTGGTCGATTTTTGGATGGGTAAAATCTTATGATGTAAGAATGGAGACTTTACCGGCGTATAACTGCAATGAAGTCTTCACGATTGTACCGCCGGATTGGGTTGTGAAAACACGATATTTCGAAGACTAGCTCCGTCGTCTTCCCCATGTGCGAGAACATCTGTACTGGTCAGTGGGACAGCAGTGTTGTATATAATATATATACCTACTGGCGCGTGCTCAGCGGCCCGTGTACACATATGTACACAAATTCATTGTATATACGTGACTGTAAGATATATATATATATATATACGCGTCCTCAGAGCTATTCGCCGAAATATCGCGTCACCGACATGCTAATGTTAACAGGATATGTGTAGCTATAATTATAACGGTTGCGCGTATGATATTCAGAGTTTTAAGTTTTCACTTTTGTCGACAGTCCCCGACGACCGTCATTTTTTTTTTTGGTGTAGATTAGTGTCCTGTTGCCTAAAATGGTATTAAAGACTTCACAACTCCGAGGAAAAGCAAGTCTAGCCTTCTATCTGCGGAGCATGTTAACTTGTGATAATGTTTGCTTGTGACCTCACGCGTTAAGACGCCACCATACAGTACCGATTTTTGTTTTCAGGCGATTTTCTACAATCACCTACGCGAATGCTGGAATGGTGTTCAATAGCCTCCTCATAAACTACACATTTCGCAAACAAAAATATACTTATCATACAGAAAACAAATTACACAGTAGCAGACATTCCACCCTTAGATCAAACAAATCTGGTTGTAGCTATGGTGGGAACTCCAACCGCTCTCTTCATTCACAGTGGCTTTAACAAGCGAAAAAAGAATTATTTTTGCACTTTTACTACTGCTATTTTTTAAGATACAGCATTCGGCTTGACGATTTTTTAAAATCGCTTAAAAATTACAGTCAGGATTTCTGATCAACCGGAACCACGTATTGCAATGGCTTAACTTGTTCATGCAGTTTGTAGATACTAAAGTAACAGTACAGACGGTGCTATGGTGGCAGAATTTAAAGCTTGTCCTCTCATATGTCTCGATGTTGAGCTAGTATGTAAGACTCGGTGTTGAATATGAATAAAATCTTCTCGGGTAACTAGCCGTGTTAGTCCATAGATGAAACACAAAGTTTTGGCGGTCACAAACTCTGCCACCATTGTCAAGTGACTCACGTGACAATGGCGGCAGAGCTGTGACCGCCGAAACATCGTGTTTCATCGATGGACTCACTCGGCTAATTACCCGAGAAAATTTTACCAGCTGTGCTAGTACTGTTATATTCCGTACGTCACAAATACTTCATTTACTGAATATGTTTTTACTTTTTGAAGGATTGGAAATTTTTTGAGTCAGTTTACAAGCCAAATCAATGTCTTTTCTGAGCATATAACGCTGCTCTTATTATCGTTTGATGTCGTATGAAGTAAACAGTTACTTGTTTTGCTGTTGCTCCGGAATAGTTCTTTATCATTTTAGATTTTAACCAGTAAAAAAGCTGCATATATAGAACGATGCAGAAATTCTAAAAATACTGTAAACACATTTCTCTAAGTTACACACCCATTTCATAAATTAAGGTGTACCCCGGTATGTCTTGATACTGAAACTGTTCGTAATTTCTTGCAAAAAGGGAATTTTGCTAGATATTGGGATCAAAATCATGAAGCCGGAAAAGTGCCTCAGAAGGATCTATGTATCCCTACGTGTTGGTCTGGTTGCCTACCCTTGTGCTATATCGCCTGCAACGCACGAGAAACTGCTTTGGTCCATAGCTTGCGACTTAGGAATTCCTCGTCTTCTCTATCTACCTTGAAAGTATTTATCATCATCACGGAAACATTTCGTATAATACATTAATTTTTAAAACTTTTTCCTTTTCTCCCTTCCTAATAATGGGTTTTCTCGTAGGTTTTTTTTTTTTTTTTTTTTTTTTTTTTTTCTGTCTCCTCAGTCTTTTGTCTTGTTTGAAGTAATCCTCCATCCCTTCCTAATCTCTGTCTTCCTCTACAGTTCTTACCTTCGACTGTTCCCACCACTAAAAAATTAACCAATCTAGCATGTCTCAAAATATGACCTACCAGCCTGTCTCATCTTCCTGTAAGCTTCTTCCACAAACTTCATCCCTCACCCATCATTTCCAAAACTGGTTCATTTCGTACTTTTGTCTATCCACTTAATTTTCAGTATTCTTCTGTAGAACCACATTTCAAATGCTTCAATTTTCTTTCTTTCTTATGTGCATTTTGCAAATAAAAAGTTAGTGAAGTGGAAATAGTAATAATAAAAGATTTACAGAAACATAGTAATTCACCGTTAAAAGATATGCATTACATAACTTTTTTTAGGGAAGCGATGATGGTTTAATAAGTCGGAGTGCGTATCCAAAAACAAAGATTTATTAGGCTTGCACTCGACTGGAAAAAACCACAAGAATTGCCATAATGTTGAAGGCAAAACATACAGAGCTCTACATTGTAAAGTTGCAAAGATAAAAACAATGCATTCTCTTCTAATGACAGTCATTTGTTAAACTTGTAATTTGCTTTCCAGGTAGAATCTTGGGTAAATGTTTGTTATTTGGTAAAAATATCTAATAATTATTATTGTTGTTAGGGACGATCATCGATCTGCTAGGTTCTGATGGCCACATTATAAAAAACTAAATTTTTATTACCAGCTTATTTTACTCACACATTTAGTTGCTGTAAAATATTAAGCAATATTTTAAGGAAGAAATACGTCCAACCACCGGTGAAATATTTGTATTTCCCAACCCGGCGATAACCACTTGCTTACAGTTTTTTACTACGTGAAGTGTGACAGTGTTCTCAACGCGGTCATCAGCCACCGGGACGACCAGTGTTGGATAGCCGAATATGTGAATATAAGCGCCGCAGAATGGCATTTCTAAACAATCACTCCACAACTGTTTTATTTTATCCAGATGATTCCTGTGTGGTTTCTTCAAAAGGCCATGGGTGAATTCCTCCCCGTTCCTTGACCGTCATCCTCTTCCGACTCTAATAAATTCCGTGTTGACGTGTCGCGAAACGTGAAGCAAAAAAAAAAGGAAGAAAAACAATAATGGTTTCATGAAGTTCAGTAATATGTATGAATATGAGGACAGTTCTTAATCTCTAATCAGAGGCTGTATGGTTTATTGGTTCCCACTATTTCAACTGCTCATGAGTAATCAGTTACATTGCTCATTTTAGCAGATAAATCGTTGTGAAGTTGTAAAAGTAACATGTGAATCATGAACTTGTAACATCTATTCTTCCTATACAAATCTGAATCACTACATTATCATTTAAACGCGAAATATATTCCTAACATAAATATATTATTTTGCTTGGATGTCCTGGTAAAAAAAGGCATTTCATTCAGATATTGATGAAACTCGGATTCACTAACGTGATTAATAGGACAGCTGAAGAAAACAATTGGTACGTCAGCTTTATCTAAAGTATTGAATAATGAGGAGTTAGAACCGCCGATATCGGAGTGGAGTACGCGTATGGCCCAGTATTGTATACTTTGAACTGTAAGTAGGAATTGTTAAAGCAAGGTGTGTTACTCCTGCTGACTCTCTAGCTCGAGAAATTGCAAAAAGAAGAACTCAACCTTGTTACAAGGTTAGCGGGTCTGGCAAGGTCCCACACAAACACCGCTCCTAAGGCTATCGCTGCATGTCACTCAACTGTGTCTGTATATTCACCACCCCCTCCCCCTTCTTCTCAGTATTATTTTTAAGGTAGCAGTGAGTGGTCGAAGGTCCTTAAACGTTGGTTTACGATTGCTAATAACAGGAAAAAATACTTCACAAGAGGCCATAGTTTCAACAATAAATTATTATTTGATTAAACTCCAGAAACAGTTGTTCAGATGAATGGAACAGAACTCAAAAATCATTATCATTAAAACAAATAGGAGTAAATTATTCTGAGATACAAGTGTTTGATAAGCTACATGAGAGTATAAAATATTTTGCATATAATAAATATATATTTAAACAAAAACTGAAAGGTGGTATTATTGACAAATCATTTTACTACATCCAAGAAACTGTATATAAATTCAATTGTAAATTTAAATGTTTAAACTTAAGTTTTCACTATGATTTTTATATATTATGTATGGATATGACATTTTCCACATTCCTGAGGTCTTTCTTCAATAGAGATCTATGGATCAAAAGTAATAATAAAAACATTTATTTTCGGAGGCGTTTCGCTTCTCTTGGAGGTGTCACTAGCGATCAAACATTTAATTTACTTTCTGCTTTGAGGGGTAATACCTGATAGTCTTTATTTTCACCAAGTATGTTGCATTTAACGTTTCACATAATCCTTTTCGACATCAACTATCAAAATAATCAGAGGTAATATAGAAAGTACTTATTTATTTTACATTATACTTTATTTATTTGTAAACCTACGATTAAATTTCTTGACAATACGATTAGTTGGGATTATAAGCTTTTATCTTAGAAATACGGTAGACAGTCCAAATACAAAGCTTTTTAGCAGATAAAAATAACTGTAATTATTTTAATTATTGGAATCACTGTAATTGACACATCGGTTTATTGAACCGACGTTAATTATTATTTAAATACCTTTTTATATTAACATGTTTATGATTAAGTTTGTAAATTTTGGGATCTGTGATTACATTTCGTAATAGAATTTACACACGCAGTAATAAATTTTTATTCGTTGTATGAATGCTGAATGCTGAAGTTGACTTTTTTTTAAATCGAGGGAGCATTTCATAGATCGAAACTGTGAAACGCTAGTGCAGTGAAAAAAGGAAATTAAAATTTTATTTTGAAATTTCGACCCAAAACTATATTCCGTAATTACCAAAACCATTTTTAGTATTCTCTGCACTGCAATTGATTGTCCACCTGTGTCTGACTAATTTGATGGGGGGGGGGGGGGGAATGCTGGATCAAGGTTCATAAATTCTTCACGTAATGATCTCGTTAAATAACAAATTACACTAGTGTCCAAAATTAAAGCAACAAACCGCTATTTCACCTTCCTGTGCTAATTCTCGATATAATCATACAAACTGTCAACAAATGTCTGTACAGTCATGTTCTGCACAGAAGATGGCATTCTGGTGATCGTACAATCATGCCAACAATTATGCCTGGACACCTATGAAACGAAGTCCCACATCCACCATCGCTGTGTACACATTCACAGACGCTGCACAGAAGGGAATGTCTAGAGTGGAGTCGTCAACATGCCAACTGGACGGTCGGACAGTGGCCCAAAGTTCCAATTTGATCTGGAGAGTGATTCTCTACAGATTCGCATCTGGAAGGAACATGGAACATGATTTCGGGACCAAAAAATTGGGGAAAGAGGCCGATATCAAGGAGGATCCGTAATGGTGTGGGCAGGGAGAATGGGCGTTATTGCCTCAACATGAGATTGATGGCATCATTCACAGCATACCCCGCCGTTGTCAGGCCTGTGGTCACACCACATACTGAGCACATTAGTCAGTTTTTGGAATTTGTGTGCAAATTCGTTAAGTTGGAAAAAACGAAGAACATTTTTGTCTATCGTTATGTATGTTGCAGCTTTTTACGTTCTGTATTCTTTACGTTGTTTCTACTTTAGTATCACCTGTTTATTGTTTTGTGGCAAAATAAACGCAACCTTGAAAATTTTTCGTTTGTTGCTTTAATTTTGGACACCAGTGTATTTTGGTGTATTTTACATATCAGTCCACTAACTGTCTGGTAGTAACATTTAAGAGGAATTCTGTAATACTGAAAAGCATTTTGTACCAGAATTGGTGCTAGACGAATTTAACCGCAGGAATTCTCAACTGTAGCTATGTTTTTTTTTGGTTTGTTGGTCATGTGAAAAAGAGTGCTAAATTTTCTTTTATATGTAAGGGGTACAGGGACTGGAATAAACTAGCAAGGGAAATGATTAGCAATTTACGATAAACTCTGAAGGACTATGAACGGTTTCGTGGCAATAACACTGAAGAAAAGCTTCTTGAGCTTTCTGTCGCGTTAAAATCGCATCATCTGGCGACGTTTCGGAACGGTACTTTCACATGCTTCTCTTAATTCTTATATGAATACTAGCTGATACCCGCGACTTCGTACGCGTGGATTAAGAATTTATTTGCCAGAATTGATTATAAAAAGTTTTTGGTAGCGAAGGATTGGTCCAAAACAACACCGAGTCGGCATAATATGACCGGAAACCCATCACTATATCATTCTACCATCGAACCTGTCTCTTGAAGAGAATCAATTTCCAACATATTTAAAAACAGAAAAACAAACGAATGTCAGGGGATGTGGGGAGGGGGGTGGGGTGTTAACTAAGGGCAGCTTTATTTCAGCTTGGACTTTTCTTCTTTCTTCAGCATTCATCCGATTCTTGGGTTCAGATAACTTTAGCTGCACGTGCTCTGCTAGAGCTACAACTTAGGCCAGTTTACGCCCGCAAGGCATGTCAAAAAAGAAGGCAAAATAAATTAATGCCAGAAACATTTAAGCAGACACAAAGTAATAGGACAGAGAAAATCGACATCTATACTAAATAATACGTTTATTGTGAGATCGAAGGCTTTGACGGCGTATCGATGAAATAGTCTTCACGGGTTCTCCGCCGTATGTTGTTGAAATGCGACTACGAGCTGTCGGTGGCTGACTCTGCCGCCATTGTCAGGTTGGATGTTGTGCAGGGAGAACCTGTCCTGCACAGTGCAGCTCTGGATCTCACTGCACAACATCCAACCTGACGATGGCGGCAGAGTCAGCCACCGACAGCTCGTTGTCGCATTTCAACAACATACGGCGGGAAACCCGTGAAGACTATATTTAATACGTTTATTCTCTAAACGAAAGTTATTAACAAATTATACACTAACATAATACGCGAGAAGCATAGCTTGAGCAAGCGACGTAACATTACAGACTAACACACACATCCGTCTCTCCGTTACTATTCGATAAGTTCTCAAAATTTCGTGACTACAACTGTTCATCATACCAAAAAAAAAAAAGATGTCCTGTGCCCTCCCTACAGATTTTCTTGTCAAATTCCGTCAATATCGGTATAGGCATTTAGTTGTCAAAACGTAACATAAGGCAGAGACATACTTCCGCATTTATAGTATTGCTACTGCAGATCACACACACAATCACCCCTGATGGATCAATATAACGTAAAAAAGTGTACACCTACAGCATTGCAAGACTGCCTACGATTTGCCTCGGATTGCACCTTTAACTTTGTGATATCTACAGTTTAACATTCAATCCAAATAATCGACGGCCCAGGCGTGACTCTTACGATCAAAAACAATTTTTAAAAATCTTATAGACTCCACGGAAATTTTAACCGGAGACCTCAACCCAAAAATTAGTAAGCAAGCGCTTTAACCACTCAGCTGCCTGACCGCTACACGGAAAAATAGTACAGAGACGTCCATATCCAATGCGTGTGTCTATCGCCGTTCAGTAATATTTCGAAATTATAAGACAACATGTATTATTTATACAGATAATTTTTCAACCAAATGTAGACAGTATTTTTCTCCTTGTTTCAAAGGATAAGTGTGCAAAGTTTCATCGAGATCGGATGAAAACTGTGGATTTGTATGAAGAACAAACAAACCAACAAACAAACATACATACAGTCAACTTTATATATATAGATTCGTCCAGGCCTCAACGCCCATACATGCCTTACACGCACCCAATACTCTCTCTTCATTCGCCTCCTGTCTTCCAATGATCCCCAACCGAGCTTCTTCAACGTATCGGTTACTGATAGTGTTTTAAAGTAATTTCCGCAAACAAATTCCTTCCTTTGCACCATCTCCCTTAATATACGACCCATATAACCCCTATACATTCTAGCTAAGACTTACGTTCGTCGTTACTGAGCGTGCTGGGTGAGCAGTAAGCTCTGAACTCGCTTTCGGGAGGACGCGGTTTCGAATATCCCTCCGGGCATCCAGATTTGGGTTTTCCATGTTTTACCCAAATCACTCCACGCGAATGCCGGAATACTTCCATCAAAAGGCCATGGCCGAATTCCTTCGCGTTCCTTGCCCTAATCCTTTCCCGCCTCTAATGCCCTCGACGACAAAAAATTTTCGTTGTTTCGCTTGCTTTTTTCATTGTTCGCATGCATTTGTTTTGGGTGGCAATATTGTGTTTTCGTGTGTTTTAAAACTTTTAGCTTCCTGTTAATCGGTTCGATTGTAAATTTTTCTTTTATGGCTTTACGCCTCGTCGACGTTGAGATCATTAGAGGCGAGAAAGGACTAAGGGTAAGGAAACGAAAGGAATTTGGTTATGGCGTTTTTAACGGAACATCCCGGTATTCTGGAAACCATGGAAAACAAACATGTGGAAGGCAGGACGGGCATTCTAACCCTGTTCTTGTTGATGGAATGTCTACATGATAGTAGTTGCACTTAATTTTGTTTTCAATAGTGTTTACAGTGTACCCACTGCATGACTTTGACAAATGTTGGCGTATTACGCGGGGTTTATGTTCGGGACTAGTGCATCAGGGTAAGAGAAGTGGTTGCCCAGATTTCTGAAACTCTCTCCAGTAGGTTTGGAGCGAGGGCGTACTGATTCCTCCGTCGCACGAAGTGATTAAACTTCGTGTTCCCATAGTGTTGAGAAAGTAGATTCGAGTCTCGTTATCTCTCTTCTTTCATCCCGACGCACTCTGAATAACACACTGCTCTAGAAATATCATTACAGGCGTTCACAAACATAATAACACTTACCAGCACTATTCACACCAGATAAAAGCAGCCTAATTAAAATTTACTTAGCAGTTTTCTGCGCCTGGATCATTCATTCATCAATGTTTACAGTATTTGGTTAGCTATAGACAGTTCAAAGGTCACTCTTGCTCTATCCCCACTCCGCTGGCCTAATCCCTACATGCAATGGGGAAATTTGCTACTCGCCTGCCTGGAGACAGTATGAAGGGGTGGGGTAGTGAGGCAAGAGGGAAATGACCTTGAGCCGCCATGCGGGGTGAACAGGGTATAGGCTTATGAATTCGTTTATCACGCGTTGTCTCTGAAAAAGCTTTCAGATCGTGGTTAAATAACTAGGTTTTTAGAATCACAACTGTGCATACATGTTCAATGAAATAATATGCTGCCTATAGAGTGATTTTCAAACCGTAGACAATTTATTCGGGAGAAAACTGGGCGATGCTGAGTGTACAGTATGAAAAACAGTGAGCCTAAAGTTATTCTCTGAGGTAAGTATTCCTTAGTGATGCTGGGACTATAGAACAATCTGTTTCCTGAGAAGTGTCGTCATCCGCGAACTGTAGAAAGTAAATTCGATGGAAAAATGTAACCTCCGCTTGCATGTTATGAAAAGCAGTGGGATTAAAGTTACACCCTGAGGTAGGCATTTCTTGTCTGAACTTGTGTAACGCAGGTTAGTATGAAATATATGATGAGGCATAGTTTCTTCAAGGTGCGATTTAAAACGAGGACTATAAATCGTAAGCTTCTGAGGTCTAGCAAAGGTGGCTTGTATGTTTGTAATCGTAATAGGTACACCGTTGTGAGTGGTTTACCGAAGGCGGACTAAAATTTTTGAGGAACGTAATTTCTCTCCGACCGCGATTACAGAATGTTGTTGCCTATGTGTTCCAGAGATATTACTACATGTGACGTAAGTGAAGTCTGCACCTGCAGCTCAGTTCTTTTTCTCTCGTCGTTTTAAAGATAGGACTGGTCCACCCAAGTATTTTCCACGATCTCCAAGTGCTTCTTCATGCAAATTAGTCTACATTGTGTAATGTATTCCATTCAGTCCTGAGGAGAGATTAATGCTGGACATGAATGATAGCTGTAATTTCGAAGGTGTTCAAGGTGGACAGGCTTCGCGTCACAATAAGTTCCTGGAATGACTCTCGATATCGGAAAAAAGTTGGAGTATGTTGAAGAAATCCTCAGGTAAAGTTCCATTCCCTGAGACTAATTTTTCAGCAGCCAGAGTTCATTTACGAGTCTTTCAACAGGGATTAAAAATATGTAATCCAAATTAGTCTTTTTGTGCCCTAATTTAAATAAATTATTGGGTGAGTTCAGAACGCAATACATATGGTGCTGGAACTAACGAATCATGTGTACACTTATTTTATCTAATTAGTATAGCTATATTTTTTATGTTTTATGTAAAATATCTACCGTAAATTAACATATGATGATGATAATAATAATAATAATAATAATGATGAAAAATTGTTTATTCACGCCTTAAGATGTAATTTTTCTGGGAAACTCTTCACAAATTAAAGTTCTCATATGATAGAAAAGAGGTATTAAGATGCTAGGTAGCCTAAAACCAATAACTTCTTGCAGAATAATCTTTTAAAAGCTAAGTATTCTTACAATGGCTTCTCAGAATGTATTTGGTCTGATGTGCTTTGTCATAGAAATTTTAATTTGTTTACATCTAATTTCATAGTTTAATTACATTATTTCAATACAAGAAACAAAAATAGCCTGAAGAAAACTCAAACATTATTATCATTAATAAAGAGAGGGATTAGGTATTGTGAAACACAGCTGTTTAGTAAACTTCCTAAAAGAATAAAACTGTTTGCAGAATAAAGATGTGTTTGGAGAAAAAAACTGAAAGATTATCTTATTTTTTCTTCTCCATCCATAAATTCATAGCCAACGATTAAATTTATCTCCCTTTTAGAAAATGCTATTATAAATTTTAATGATTAAACCTGTATGTGTGTAACATATAATAGCTTACGTTATGATAATTATTCGTCAAAGATATCTGTATTAACAATGACGTGTTTCACATCTCAGGGGTCTTTCGTCAGCAGGGATCTGTGAACAAGAAAAATATTATTATTATTTAAAAAAAAATAAAACTATGTAGAAACTCGTTGTCTTTGTTTTGGATATGCTAGATTGTAGCATCCACTTGTGTAAATATTTTTCAGTATAGCTGTACCATTCCATAAAATGTTTTCCATTACTTTTATAAATTTACGCTATGTAGCTATTTCTCAGTCATCGTATCCGATCTCTGTTGATTAAGTTCTCAACTTATCGGCAATGTAGGGATATTCTATTAAGCTTCCGTTAGTTACAACTGCCTGGAACGCTCTGTTTATGAGTTTAGGAGAGCCATTATTCTTTTCTTACAACGTATCTCTCGTTGTCACTCAGTCCCCAATGAACAGTTGAACAGTACCATATCCTGAGATTAGGTCAGAGGAGATAGTGGAGTTTTTCAGTTAGTTTTTGAAAATGGCCCTGACCGAGAAGAAAATTCGTTAAATGTAAAACTGCGATTAGAGAAAACACCTGCTTGATCAATTGAAGATCTGCTGATTATTTTCGTGTTAATTCTGTCTTTCAGTAGTCTCCAAAGTAATTAATGTAGTACGCTTAGCGCAGACAGCATTGAGTTTTCGAACTTTCGTTATCTGTTATCAGAATAGCAATAAATTTTTGCGTGCCTAATGAATGAGACGATGTTACTAGTCCGTAATATGTTGGTATGGAAGAGCACTTCCTTAAGAGAAACGGAGTGGGGCCTTATCTACCTCGGTATCATCGGATGCGATGTGAAGAAGGGTAGGAGATATTCAGTTTCAGAGGCAAATGTTGATTTGCGCTTCCTACTTTGCTATTATATGCATGAGCTCTGGGGTCTCTGGATGTAGACAGTTTGTAGTCTTCACGGGTCGTCACGCTGAGGTAATTATAGCCGTACAGAATTTGGAGCAAGGATGGGGAAGGAATTCGGTGATGGTTTTTTTAAGGAATCATCCCGGAATTCGTCATGAGTGATTTCTGGAGACAAAACAAATCTGATATCTAGATTGCCTGGTCTAGGATCATATCCGCGTCTTTCCTATTGGACTTACAGGGAGTTTTTGACGATTACTGCCTTCAAGATTTACAACTCGACTTGGCAAATCCACTGCATTGCCTATCGTGATCCCCTTCTCACACTGAACTAAGTAGGTTTTCATCTAACGAACGTTGTGTGTCAGCGGCAACGCTCTGGCCTCGTATTTGGGAGGACGCGGGTTCAAATCTCCGTCTGGCCAACGAGATTTCGGCTTTCTATAGCTCCTCAAAATCACTCCAGGTGAATACCTTGGCGCCATCAAAAAGGCACGATCGAACGCGTTCCCGTTCTCTCCCTGCTCTAATGGCGTAAACAACGAGGAACCGATTCATCTTTTATTTCCATATCACTATCATCGACATGCTCTACAACTGCGTATGGGGAAACATTTCTGACCTTCTTATGTTTAAAATTTGCGTGGTATCTATTGCGTAAACCATCACATGACCTTGTTGAAGAATAGTAAATCGTTCTCAATCAAAAAGTTTTTATTTTAGATAATTTTTGTTACAGCTTCCCCCTGTTTCAAATAGCGAAACTTAACTCGTATTTGATTGTTGGTTTTAAAATTGCTTCCTTCTGTAGGAATTGAATGTAACTAATTAATATCTCCCAGTGATGTATATTTGTTTGCTAAAAGCAGCATACGATTTGAAAATATGAGAACAAAAGTCACCATTTCAGTTTGTTTCAGATTGCTGCTTGAAAACGTAAGTTCACTTTGTTAATTACAATAGAATGATGAGGTCTGTTAGCCCCAATCAGAATGGCCTTCGCTTCCACCTTGTAAATTGTTTTTATGAACATTAATTTTCCAGATTCTAATTTTTTGTCGAAAGCCAGTCTCTTAAAGCGATATAGCTGAAAGAATATCTAAACTACGCAAATACTGGAATACACCAGTCGCATACTTAAAACAATGAAAGACCCTGAATGCACGTACCGGTTTAGCTCAACGAGAAACATTTCTTTCTTGGAAGCTACCAACAATTATTTCTGTTGTATTACTTTAAATTTTTTGTAAGTATGCGAATTTTACTATGTGTATCACAAGAGGAATTCAGTGTGCTTACAACGTTCTGGCCTCGCAATTAGGAGGGCGTTGGTTCGAGTCCCCCTCCAGGCATCCAGATTTAGGTTTTCACTCCAGACAAATGCCGGGATGCTTCATCTGAAAAGGTTATAACCAAATTCCTTCCCGTTCCTTCTCCCCAGTCCTTTTCCACCTCTAATGACGTCGATGTCGACGAGTCGTAAAGTCACAAGCAAAAAATAACAGTGTGCTTGCATTGCATTTATATAATTTTTCTACACCTTTTTCTCAGTAACAATGCCAATTAACTCATAGTAAATGGTGCTATTTGTATTCTTCATGTATTACCATTGACATCAATGTGGGCAGAAAGATAAATAAAGTAAGACTTTTTCATTATGTTTGATCAAACTGTGCAGTCACGCACGGTGAATGTGAGAATAGTTTTCTTAACTATCGACACTTTAATCCGGATCGTTTCTGACAGAGGATCAGTTTTCTTCCAATGCCTGACTTGTCTGTTACACGAAACTTTACGGTGCGCTCTTTTAATTTTACGTTTGTTTTCACTTTCTATATGGCTCAGTAAAGTTTTTACCATATTAATAAATCATCTTGTCAATAACACTCGATTCATTTCATGTGTTTCATTATAGACTGAATAATTGAGTTTATAACATTAAACATAGCCAGTTATAATAGTAACAGAAAAACCTACGTAAATAAATGAAAATGATTCACTGCAGAAAAACTCAATTTCTTACAATTTACACCTCTCGCACTTTATTTCACTCAGAATACTACTGACTACATTTCAGTTTAACACGAAATGTTATTATACCATCACTGAGTTGTTATTACTTGTAAAATGATTATCTCATACACTCTCTAAACGTAAACACCGGTCGCTTGTTCCCTGCGTAATAGAATTCTGCTTATAATAGTCTGTACCTCACACAAAACTGCATGGGACAATTCTGTATTCATTCCGTATTCATTTTCATATCCAATAAACTAAATTTATACTCCACTTTCTAATTACCTTCCATGTTGCAGTGTAACATGCATAGTATATCGGCGTAAAGTATACTTTTCTTAAGTGGTTTTACGTCTTGTCGACGTCAAGATTATTACAGCCAGGTAAGGACTGCGCTAGAAGGAACGTGAAGGAATTCAACCATGGCCTTTTGAAGGAACCATCCCGGTATTCGCTTGGAGTTGTTTCTGAGATGCTTCGAAAACCTAAATCTGAATGTCCGGGCTGTATATAGAACCGGCTTCTTCCTAATTGCTAGACTTAATCGCTTACCTACTGGGCTCGATTTGGAAAGTAAACATCGTTTCGAATTTTTTTAAAGCTAAAACTTCTATAGGCGTACAAGGCGGTGTTTGGACGGGGGTAAATCTATGAGCTCGCAACATGCTCTGACGTGTAGCGCGTATGATATGCTCGTTGCAAGCTTTGTGGATGGGTAGAATCTTACGGTATAAGTACTGTATGACGTGTTGCGCTTAGATAGCCATGAAAGTATAGTTTATACTCGTATCTAATATATAAAAAATAATGATTTTTATAACAATAATCATCATATAAACACTCAGTTTTTTCCTATTTTGATGGAACTTTGCATACGTGTACTTTAAAACTAACAGAAAAATTCGGTAACCCTCTCCTCATTTTCCCTCTTCTGTCAATGTTGTTCATACAAACTTATCCGATTTTGATAGTACTTAGCATACGTATACTGCAAAAGAAAGCCGTCTGGTAGCTCAGCGGTTCAAGCGCTTACTTCGGAAAGTTTTTCTCTCCGGTTGTGTGTTCATATCCCGTGATGAGCAGAGATTTTTAGGAGTTCTATTTGATTGTACGAGCTAGGCCAGAACGTTCCGCGGTTCCGATTACACGTTAAACAGTAGTCCCTTGAGGAAAGGAATTAGCTTCCCTTCTTGAGACAATAGTTTGGCATTGTTCACCTCCTTCGAGAAGATTCTGCCGAATTTCGGGTTGTGGATGAAGTTAGATTTATAGTTTTTTAAATTAATCTAAATGAAAATTGATACTTTTCTCCATTTGCTTTGATACCATCAAAACTTTTAGTGGTATTTGAAACCAACATCTTATTTTTGAAACTATTACTGGTTCCGTAAATTCCTGTCTGAGTCTTCTATACCCGTGAACTCTCAGCTTCATAATATAATCAGTTGTACGAAGTTTTAGCGGTGCTCACAAGACAGAAAATTATTTTTAAAATTCACGTTGATTTCAAAACTGTAGGCCTCTGAGAAAAGAAATTGGGCTTCCTGCTTCTGACACAATAGCTTGGTACATCTCTCTTGGGAATATTTGACCAATCTTCGGTTTGTGGTCTATGTTAGATTTTTAGTTTTCGAAGTGAAAACTTCTTTATGCATGTTGGGCGATTTTTGGATGGTTAAAATCTCATGAGATCGCGTCACCGACATTATATCTATACGGGTCTGGTGGCACGGTGGTTAACGTGTTTGACTGGGGAACGAAAGGTCCCCTACTCGAATCCCTGTCTCGGCGATGATTTTCATAGGCCCATAACCCGACCTTTTCCTCTGACACACCTTGCTGTGCAATGTGAAGTACGCCAGAACGTTTCGGTGGTACGGATTCTACTTTGAAATGTAGGTCACCTGTACCTGGTAGCATTATCTGGTTAGCTTAAGGCGGCTAAGATAGGGGCGGAATGCGTAACCAATAGAAACCCTGTCACCAGGCCATTACGACACATGGAATTATTATTTATTATATGTATAGCTATAAGTATGACGTACTGCGCGTATGATATTCATAATTTTGTTTTCACTTCTGTTGGCGGTCCCCCATGTTTGTTTTTTTTTTCCTTTTTTTATTCTCTCGATTGGTTTGATGCAATCCTCCATACCTTCCTATCATGTGCTAACCTCTTCGTATTCCTCTACAGCTCTTACCTTCCGCTGTTCCCTCCACTAACATATTAACTAATCCTGTGTGTCCCAAAATACGACCTACCATCCTGTCTCTTCTTTCTGTAAGACACTTCCACAAACTACTTTCCCACCCATCATTTCCAAAACTCGTTCATTTCGTACTTTATCTGTCAACTTAATTTCCATCGTCCTTCTATAGCACCACATTTTAAATGCTTCAGTTTTCATTCTTTCTGGTATTCGTAAAGGCCTTGCTACCATAAAGTGCTGTGCTCCACGCATAGAGTTTTAAAAAGTTCTTTCTAAGTCCTAGAGCAATATTTGAAACCAAATAAATATTGATAATACTACGGACACAGCATATACATGTTCCGTCACACAGTATCAGCTGCTTCCTCACACTTTGGCTTTGGACACTGAAATACATCAGTTATACCGAGGCATTAGGGAGGACTCGGATTTGAATCCCTGTCCGGCCATCCAGATTTGGGTTTTCCATGGTCACCCTGAAACACACCAGGCGAAAGCCGGGATGGTACTTTCTAAAAGCCATGGCCGAATTCCTTCAATTTCCTTGTCTCCAATTCTCTATCGTCTCTAATAACATCGACGTCGACAATCTAAAGCAACAACTATAACAACGTTCCACGTTGCTATATGAATACTGAACATAATCTTGAAGGTCCTCTTCGTATGCAGAGTATTCACGTTCAGGATGTCTTAAGTGAAGAGAAACACTTTTTGTTTCAAGCATACGTCATCTCTCCACGTCATTAAATGCTCCTCTTCCGGACACTGGGCGCGTGCATAACCCTTTCTGCTTGTTATATAATCCTGCCTGCAGTGAATGTCACAGTGGCTAAATTTTTCCCCAGCAAAAACCCGTCAAGCCTCTCACTTTATATTTGGAGGAATTTTAAATCGGAACGCTCACTGTCAAAACTCATTACATTCATCACGAGAATAGATCAACGGCGCCTTACTGCATCAGGCAACTATCTGAACACTCCAAATAATTTTTCAGAATTATCTGTGTATGGTGTACACAATACTCATCTTTCGACATTACTGAGATAATTTAGTCTGAAAATAATTCCTTCCATCAATTCATATCGGACTAGTCTTTGATAAAATCATCTCATCTGTAAATTTTAGGATTTATTTTGTCTCGTTAAATAATTTAACAGCTTTTGAAAATGAAATTACAAGTTGGTTTAAAAGTTTGTTATTTAAAAAAAAAATACATCTCACTGCTAGAAAATATATATAGCTTTATTTTCACAACTAACCTACATGAGTATGTGAATATGTCTTAGTGATATATAATTTATACCAAGAATTGACATCACGGGACGAATTTATAACGGCCAAGTGAGGAGCATGAATTGAACAATTTCCCCATTGATCCGAAGTTAGCTGAATACATATTGAACCTGGGTTTACAAACTTAACGTTGTAGGAACCTTCAAAAGAGCTGATTTGGTGCAATCCTTCATCTCTTCCTATCTTGCATTAACCTCTTGATCTCAACATACCCCTTGCAAACTACATCTTCAGTAATCTACTTCATTTATTTTAATCTCTTTCTTACTCTACACTTCTTACCTTCCGCTGTTCCCTCCACTAACAAATTAACCAATCCCGCATGTCTTAAAATATGGACCACCATCCTGTCTCCTCTTTCTGTAAGACTCTTCCAAAATCTTCTTTCCTCATCAATCATTTCCAAAACACGTTCATTTCGTACTTCATCTGTTCACTTAGTTTTCGGCATCCTTCCATAGCACCACATTTCAAATGCTTCAATTTCCCTTCTTTCTGGTATTCCTAAAGTCCATGCTTTCCTACCATAAAGCTCTGTGCTCCACACATATAGTCTCATGAAGTTCTTTCAGAGTCCTAGATCAATGTTTGAAACTAAAAGATATTTCTTCTTCAAGAAGGCTCTTTTCGCTAGTGCTATTCTTCTTTTAATATCATTCCTGCTTCGACCATCAGTTACAATTTTACTTTCTAAGTAACCGTATTCATAAGTTCTCATGTCCTATTTTTATAGTTAATCCACTATTACTCCTATCATTTTTACATGTCATCACTATTGTCTTGCTTTGGTTAGTCCAAAACCTTTATTCAGTACATGACATTCAGTAACGTCTCAATATCCTCAGTCTCTTCCCTTAACAACTTTATCAGCAAATCGTAACATACTGATTTTTTCTCATTGAACACTTACGCTACATTCAAATTTTCTTTTACTTCCTTTATTGCTTCTTCTATACACATTTTGAATATTAATGGGGATAAACTACAACCTTGTCTCACAGCCTTTTTAACCGATGCATCTCGCGATTCTCTACATTTATTATAGCAACTTGATTCTTATGTAGATTATATTCTTCTATAGCATAAATAATATGGGTTTGTATATTTCCTGGCAACTATAAAATTGACCTCAACGTAATATGCGTAATTTGATGTGACAAGTTGACCGTTATACATCCCAGAAATGTTTTTTATGAAAATTTTTCTTTTGGAAGTATACCGTTACGTTTTCTCACTGTTGTAATCCTTCTGATTAATACTGTATGTATGTTTCGAGGCAATTTAGGGAAGCACACAATGAATGTGGGCTTGCTAAAAAGACCAGAGTATCTGAAGTGGCCTGAAAAATTATTTGATATTGCTTAAGCATAACGAAAACGATCTTTACGAGTATCCAACAAGTCTTCACAGCACTAACCTAGTCTTCACAGTGTAAGAACCATTTTGCCATGTAACAGTTTTTCATGTCAGAAAAATAACTTCCAAGCGCTGAAGAGTTTAGAGAAACTAAATCGCTAGGCATGGCAGATGTAACATACATAACGTCAGGGTGGCACGCTTTAGGGATTTTATATTAAAAAAAAAGTCGTATTTTACTAGTTTTTACTAAAAAAACGAAGAACACTTATACTAAGTAAAATGAATTATATGTTAGCTGAGTTACTTTGCCTTAGTGTCTGACTTCTAATGTCGAACTAGGCAGTTGTTTTGTATTTATCGGCGGAACAAAACAATTTCAAAATATCGGGTCTCGTTCTCAAGTGGGAAAGGAGCTCATTAGATGATTAGTTGATGTTAGTCTTGGTAATCAAAATGGCTTTCAGTAATGCGACACTTACCTGTGTTTTGTCACTTGTCTATATTTTATTTATTAGAGAAAAATTTCTTTCAACAGGAGCTTTACCTCAAGGCAGACACATAACATACTCAATAGTTATATGGAAGATCGTTAAGTTGAGAGTGTTAGTACGGAAGTGTTGAAATAATTCCACCAACGATCTTCAACAGCAACAGTCTCAGGGCTCCAGCTAGTGATTTTTTCTCTGTGATGTAGTTGGAAATAAGCGAAAGCTCCTTGAAAATTTCCATATTTTGACTGCTGCTGCTAAATCCTTGCGTGATCAGCAATGGTCAATGCGTCATCTCGACTACCGCGTGTCAAAAACCGCATCGTAGGTTTTAGACCTTAACAGATAGATGATATATTGAACTGTCGTTTCGTTTGCGAAAGCAGGAAATTTTTACCCTCGCTGGGGACAGCGGAACAGACAGCCTATGGTCACGTTAAACATACAGCATGTAAATTTGTTTCTCAAGCAATCAATAATAACTTGGTGAACTGTAATAAAGTTCGAATTACAATAAAACAAAAAACCTGTTACACTTCCTGATAACATTATTACTTTAACATAGTAAAAGTGTATATGAAATATTTTATATTTTTACACAGGGAGTTTTCCTACTGAAAAGACAGTAACAGTGCAAATATTATACAAGTCTGTCTATTAATCGCAGTTGGTCATTGACTCACCATGTGGCTGTTTGTTGCAGGCAGCCATGGCGACACAGGTGGTGCTGTGGACCATGGTGATGACGATGGCGTGGCATTACGTGGTGGCACACAGGGAACACAAGGTGAGAGCACGATACCTGTTTCATATATTTTACGCCGCATGGATAAAATATCATTTGCAGTAATAATTATTCCAGGAAGAAAATGGAATTAAAGTTTGAACCTATACCAGACGGGAGCGTCCATTAACTACATGGCTCGACCTAGAGGGAGGAGTGGTTGCCTGGAAAGCTACGGCTACGTGGGAAGGGGGTTTTCAGAGCCAGGCCACATAGCATGTGTATTTGTCACAGTTAAAATGAGGTACAGAACACTCAACAGCATATAAATATTTATTTCCGTCATTTAAATTATCTCCGTATGTAATTTACGATAGTCTGACAAGAGAAAACAGTACGAAATGTATTCTGGAATCAATAAGGAAAAAAGCTACGTTCTACGCAGGGGGGGGGGGGGGGGGGTAGAGACAAACAAAATGGAGCTACGTGGTTTATGGACGCTCCCTTAGGAGGAAAATTGATGGATGCGAAATGCGATGGTAGAAAGGATGTTGAAAATGAATTGTCCACATCAAGTACAGAATGAGCAATGGGGGTGAGGAAAGAAGTTTGTGGAAGTGCCTTGAAACCGTGTTGTGTGCCACCTTCTAAGACACGTGGAATTAGTTAATTTGTT
Source organism: Vandiemenella viatica (assembly GCA_031002005.1). NCBI lineage: Eukaryota > Metazoa > Arthropoda > Insecta > Orthoptera > Morabidae > Vandiemenella > Vandiemenella viatica. Next base: position 3,103 of record JARYHS010013175.1, on the reverse strand, counting down.
AGTGGAGAGAACGGTGGAATGTGAGGACGGCAGAGGAAGACAAAGATTGGAATAAACGAAGTAGATATTTGAGAACGTAGGTTATAAGTGGTGTGTTGAGATAAATAGATTGCACTGGGCAGGAAGAGATGGGGAATAGCGACAGAAAACGAGTTGCCTGTGTGGCTGGGTTGCTCATTTTGTCGAGAAAATGAAAATCTACTTTCTATCTGCTAGTATGGCGAAAGATGCGACGGAGTGACGGAAACATTTTTGTAAATAAAAGAAATAGAAGAATTTGTTATTTAGTACTAGCCGGATCTTACTGGGCTTTTTTTTCAAGTTTTATAATGGCAAACACTGTTATATTTCAGATAAAATATTATTTAATACATAAACAACAATTACAACTCACATCAGGTCTTACCCGACTGCTGATTCACGCCAAAAGTCGACAATGTCAGCTAGTCCAGATGAATCACTCGCAGCGAAAGTGAAAGTGAATTCACTATTCGTTTAGACGTTATCATCACAAATGAATCATTCAGTTCACTTCAGGATGGCAGGAAATGAACTTTTGTGTGTTGCTGTGGATTTAATTTTCAGAAACTCGGCTATGAAATAAAAAATTGCATCGTGAAGGAAGTTAATAGAAAAAATAGTCGCTAGTGGGCGAGAAATTGGATCTTACGGCGTGGTAGAAAGAGGGCCATAGCAGCCGTGTTAAAAGAAAGATTACTGGAGAACAAAGTGGCATTTAAAAATAATCTTCAAATGTATGAACCAAACTTTGAAGATTTTCTGTTAAAAATCTCACCACTAATTACAAAACAGGAATCTCCGATAAGGAAATGTCTTCCAGCCAAAGTAAAGCTAGAAATTATTCTCAGGTTTCTTGTAACTGAAAACTTGTTTGGCACGCTTCAGGCTGCATTCCGTGTACCTAGATGCACAATTTTAGTTAATACCTGTTTCGGATAGTTTTAATTTTGAATTTGATGTCTTCTACTGTGAAAATTGAGATTTACTTCTTTAATCACTTCCTTCATAGCTTGATCTCTTACATTTATATTTTTTATAATTTTCACGTTTTTTTAGACACTCGTGATTAGGAAATTATACGTACTAAAAATAAAGAAGTGTGCTGTTCTTTCCATTTAAAAACAATTTTGTGTTGAAAACAATGACAGTCAGAAAAAAACAAGTGCGACCGATCCAGGAGGAGGTCTCATTCCGATGTTTTGGATTGTTGTTTACACGTGTCACTCTATATGAGTCATACGAATGAAACACTGAGTTCACCAGCGTTGTGGGTAGGCGGTAAGGACGCTGATTCGAATCCCCGTCCGGCCATCCAGACTTAGGTTTTCCGTGGCTTCTCCAGATCACTCCAGGTGAAAGCCAGAATGGTTCCTTCAAAAGGCCATGGTGGAATTCCTTCCTGTTCTTTTCCCCAGTCTATTCCGGCCTCTAATGATCTCGACCTCGATGTCGACGAGGCATAAAGCCAGAAGCAAAAAAAAAAAAAAAAAAAAAGCAAATTGAGCCAACTTCGTTCATCCGTCATCTTTGATGATCACTTCGGAAGATTAGCCGTTAACACAGTTCACTTTCCTTTCACTGCGAGTGATACATCCGGAGTAATTACGAAAATGAACCTTGTAAATCCGCCTTAATCTTATTTCCAAGGACTTATTTCCGATCTTTCGGAATTATTCCACTTATGTTATTGGTTATTGGTACATGAATCATACGAATGTAACTTGTTTGTTAAAACCTATAGCGTTTGTGATTAAGTTTAAATGCGTCTTGAACGAGAAGAAAACATAACGTTAGAAAAAAACAGTGAGGTCCGACTAACATCAAAGAATCCAGAATTGTTCCCACTACACATACAGAAATCAGTAAAGAAGGATAAATTTTTCTGTGGCGAGTTGACGCTTACGATAAAAGTGTAACGTCGAATGCGTTGCCAGCGGCTGAGATGTGACATCAGTTGCTATACATGTGTTGTATGAAACTGTGAGAGCAAGAATTAACCCAGTCGCCTCGTTCAATAAGTTCTCTCACGTGAAAGTCATAAGACATACTTTTATTTTATGCTCTTGTCAATAGTATAGCGAGAAAATCAGTGAATCTGTAAATCGAATCAATAGCAGCCAAACATTAACTTAATCGTTAGAAAGAAAGTATATTTAAACCACCAATACGCAAAGAAGAGGCGATGTTGGTAAATAAACGTTACTGCGTACTAGGGCAGATAGACAATAATATTATAAATTGTCGCAATTTTTTTATTTATGTTATTGGATCGCCGGTTTGAGTCCATTCTCTGGAATGAGTGTTTTTAGTTAAATTCTGCCATGGTCTTCATTTGTCTGAACTCCGGAATTCATGATAGCAAATACATACACAAATACACTCAATTAGAATATATTATTTCTAAAAGTTTTTTTTTTGTGTGTGTGTATGACGATTCATCTTTCTCCCTTCGTACTTAACCAAAATGAACAAAGGTATCATTTTAAAAATTAAGTTCTCCGCTCTGATAATATCAATTATTAAGAAAAGAATTTTTTGAAGTTCAACCCGTAAATGAGAAAATTATGAACAATCAAGGGCACGGGTATGCGACAGTTCATAGTCAAGCTGCTAGTCTTAGACAATATGAATGAAAAGCCATGTGGCTTGACTCCCCCCCCCTTTCCACGTAGCACAGCGTAGCTCTCTACTCTGCAGAATCGCGGAAACCATGAATAGCTCTATCAGTGCGACAAAGATCGCTGTTCAGCCTGAACGGTGACTTCACTTGGTATTAAACTACATTCCGGGATGTTTAATAAAACACGGCGAATACCTTTGCCACAACCACCATAATGACGCCAAAAAACTTTTGATGATGGCTGCTCAGACAAAATTGTGCATTTTCTCTTCTTCTTTGCATTCACTACGCAAAACATTTCTGCCATTCAAAATGGCCATGTAATTGCTTGATATATTCCTTTCATTGCACGTTCTAAACTACTGTTCCATTTCGTTGTTAACTTGCGGGGTGGGCATGTCAAAGTAGGAATTATCGCCCCTACGTCTCGCCTCGTTGTATCAGTTCCAGTAGTTGCTAGCT
>JARYHS010013173.1:0-16238 GCA_031002005.1 Vandiemenella viatica | reverse complement strand
TTGTAGCTATCTAACCTGGCCAAGGGATAGTACCGGATGTAGGGAACCTACAGCTTAAGGTTGAATCCAAACCACAGAATTGTTCTGGCATACTTCTTGTTACACTGCACACTGTGGCACAGGTGAAGGTCAGGTCAATAGCTTTTGAAAATCACTGCTGAGACCGGGATTTCGATCTCCAGTCAGATACCTTTTAATTTATTTAATTTAATTTAATTACAATGGAGCACAGGCTCCGGTGGCAATTTCCCTACACACCCATCTTCCCCCTATCCTGCACCTACCTACATTTGCCCTCTACAAATTTTATCTTTAAATTCCTTCAAAGTTTTCGGTAAATTATTCATCATTTCTCTTGGTAACTCATTCCAATCCCTGACACCCTTACCTAAAAAAGAGAATCTTCCCACACCCTTGTGCCTGAAATCAAGTGCTAGCTTGTGGTCATGGTCATCTTTTCCCTTCCATGCACTACTTTTCATACCTATTGCAATATCTTTCCATGCCTCATCACCAGTATATGCCCTGTACACTCCCATGACCCTCCTCATCCTCCTCCTGTCTAGCAATGAATCCCATTCCAGCTCCCTTATCATATCTGTCACTGATTGCATTTTGCGATAATTTCCAGAAACAAATCTAGCAGCCCTTCTTTGCACCCTCTCCAACTCCTGTATTTGATACGTAAAATGAGGGTCCCATACTACACTACCATATTCGAGCAATGGTCTGACCAAAGTTTTGTAACCCAATTCCTTGACTTCTCTCGTACATCCCCTCATCACCCTAACCACTGTGCTACCAGTCCGTTCTATTAGCTGATGGTACTTGGACCAGTTTGAAAAACGGATCTGCAAAATTGAAAACATAATGTTATTTAATGTTGACGTACTGCGTCGGCTATATTTCAATAGGTCCTTCTTACTAGTTTTGTCTGTGAGAGTTGGCACAGCTACCATACTTTCTTCTTTGCAATTTCTAACAGAATTGATGGCTACTATTTATATCACGTACGTTCCTACCAGTCTTGTAGCTGTATCTTTGCACTAAACGAAATGTCACATCGAGCTGTGACGGACGGTTAAATCAACGATATTATTAGGAGGCCAGCGAGGCCATAGTGTCTGTAAAGCTGTGACGCGCCAGTAACTGCTATCAACACACAGATAACGCTGTTACAGCAACCTCCGGCGAAAGTTACCTTTTTTTTATTGTAATGGTTCGATATTGTTTAAACTGTGAGCCAACCATTACATTCACTGTCCATAGGTGTGTGTATCCTAGCAAGCACGTTACGGTATCTTCCTCTTCTTCCATCGTTGTGCCCAACTCAGGAGCGCGAGTGAACTTACTTAGCAGATGTGTTTTTCTTCTGTTCCCAGAACCTCTTCATCATTTCGCTGTGTTCTTTCCTTCGTTCTTCTGCCCAAGGGTTCCTTCTTCTGATATACTGGCTGTTGGCAAACTGGTAGTTGTTGACCATGCTACTAAATCGGCATCTGTCCTGTATGATGTCGTCTGTTATTCCTATTTCCCGGAGATCCTTTTCAATTTCAATTAGCCAGTTGTTTTTAATTTTCATTGAAAGGGCTAGATTTATAATTCTTTTTGTTAGTCTGTTTTTACTCATTCTGATAATATGGCCGTAGAATTTAATTCGTCTTTTCCTGAATGTGTCTGAAATTTTTTCCGAATGCTGATACAGTTCGTTTGATTTCCTTTTCATCCAAATTCCTCCGGTACAAACAGGGCCAAAGATTTTTCTTAAAATTTTCTTTTCTTGCTTTTCAATATCTTTAATCAATGATCTTCCTCCAATAATCAAGGTTTCTGATGCGTATAATGCCTCCGGTTTGATTACAGTGTTATAGTGTCTTAATTTGGCATTTCGGGATATTGAATTTTTGTTGTATCTGTTCCAGGTGATTCTGTAGGCTTTTTGTAATTTAGTTATTCTCTCCTTGTTTGCTTCACGATTTAATCCTGCAGGTTGAATAATTTCTCCTAGATATCTGAATTTAGCTACTTGAGAGATATTGCCAAATCGCGTTTTTAAGGGTTGTCCATCTTGGTACCGTGAAGATCCTTCCATATATTGGGTTTAAGCTGCAATTTCATGCAGTTTTTCAAGTACGTAGACTGCCTCTTGCTTGTTGTTGGAGAGAATTGCCAGATCATCTGCAAAGGCCAAACACCGCATGGGAAGTTTATTTCTGAGTAATCTGCCGATGGTTATTCCTTTGTACTTCATTCTCCCAGGCTTTTATTACTTTGTCCACAACAAGATTGAATAAAAGAGGTGATAGTCCATCTCCTTGTCGAACTCCTGTGCCAATTTTAAAAGGTTCCGACACCTCACCTAAGAACCTTACTTTTGAAATGGTATCCGGTAATGTCTGTTTGATTAATTCTCTGGTTTTCATGTCTACTTTGTATTCTTCTAGCGTCTTAAAAAGTGTTTGTCTGTCAACAGAGTGATAAGCTTTTTTAAAGTCTACAAAGGTGATTACTGTTTGTCGGTTTTTACGGATTTGTAAGATGGTTTTGAGATTTAAAATTTGTTCTGCACATGACCTGCCTTTTCTAAATCCTGCCTGATACTCGCCAATAAGATGATCAATTTGTGTTTCAAGTCTCATGAGAAGTGCCTTGGATAGTATTTTGTAAGTAATTGGTAACAAGGAAATTCCTCTGAAGTTATTAATGTCAGTTTTATCCCCTTTTTTGTGAAGTGGGTGAATTAGTGCACATTTCCAGTCTTCAGGGATTTTTTCTTTGACCCAGATGTCTTTAATAATCATATGAATTTTTTGAGCAAGACTCATACCACCTATTTTCCACATTTCAGCAATTATGCCATCGTCCCCTGGGGCCTTGTTATTTTAAGTCCTCGGATTATTTGTTGGATTTCTTCTAAAGTGGGAGGTTCTGAATCTGGATTTGGAGTGGATTTTTCAAAGGTAAGCTGTCCTTTAGGGTTTTCACAATTTAGAAGGTCTTTGAAGTAATTTGCTAGGAGCTTACAATTTTCCATATTATTTGTTTCTAGAGTTCCATCTGGACGTTTGAAACAGAGGCTAGGTGCCTGGTATTTTGACAATTCTTCCTTGAATATTCTGTAGAAGTTCCTTGTGTTGTTTTTCTTAAACTCTTGATCAATTTCTGCTAGTTTCTGTCTATCATACATACGTTTCTCTAATCTAATGGTTTTTGAAGTTTGTTTCTGTGTATTAATGAATTCCTCCCAATTTTGAATGGTTTTGTGGGAACTCCAATTTCGCCAGGCTTTAATTCTAAGTTCAATAGCCTTATCACAGGTTTCATTCCACCACCTATGTTTGCGTTTTCTGGGAGGTGAGCCGATGCTTTGAGCAGCTTTGAGGAGTGCGTCTTTAAGTTCTGGCCAATTGGTAGCATGTTGGCTGGATATATTGGCAAGAAAAGTTTCAGATTCTTGTTCCAAGAATTCAGGGTTGATTCGCGTATGTTGTCGCATTCTGGGTTTGACTCTATTTGGTTGAAATTTTACTTTAATTAGAGACAAATGGTGATCAGAGTCAATTAAACCTTTTTTTACCTTAACGTTCATAATTTCCTTCTGATTTTTCTTGGAGATGGCAACATGATCTAGTTGAAATTCTCCTAAATGATAATTTGGTGATCTCCAGGTATGGAAGTGCCAGAAAATGAGTTGAGATTAATTTTAAATCAAAATTGTCACAGAAGGCAATTAGTCGCTCTCCATTTTTATTGGTTCTTTTGTGTGCAGGATAGAGTCCTACAGTGGCTCTGAATTTCTTTTCTCTGCCAATCTGCGCATTGAAGTCTCCCATCAGATTAATATTGTCGCGTTGGAACCGGGGCAGGTGTGAATTCGAAGGTTACTTGTCAATGAACACAGCACTTAAACTGAGAACAGGTTTATTGAGAACTCAAACATACACGCAGCACTGACTGCCTCTTGGGCAGAATGCTCTTCTATTTATACACAGATAGAACGTACTAGAGATTACAAGAGTAGTTAACAAAGTGAAATGTGTAGAAGTTACAAGTGACCTTAGGAAACATGTAGAATCTTCTGGAAATAATAAACAGAATTAAATAATTTTTGTCAGTGGGCGGGATTGAACCGGCGACCTTCGGTACCGCAATTCGTGACGCTACCCGCTGCGCCATGCTGGCAGACGGTACACTGGCGTTCATGCGGCATTGCTCCCTCTCCTGAGGAAAACAGCGTCCCGCTGTTAGATTTCTTTTGGGGCACGCTGAAGTGTCCTGGATCTTGATCTTGTCGTGGGTCCTCTGTATGGCAGTTCTGGAGGGCCCCTCCTGTTTGTACTATTATCTTCCTGTCCGACTTCCTCAGTATCCAAACCGTCCTCAGAGTCCTTGAACAAGAAGCTGGTTGTGCCTAGCTGCTCGTCAGGATTGTAGTAAGGCTTCATGCGGAGGACGTGAACAATGTCCCTTCGCTTTCGTCGTTTCGAAGACGGCTCATAATCCTCGACTTCGTATGTGACGTCTGACCGGCGGCGTATGACACGATACGGACCAAAGTACCGCTTCAGTAACTTTTCTGATAGCCCAACCTTCCGGACAGGGGTAAAAATCCATACGAGATCTCCTGGGTTGTACGCAACAGGTCGGTGCTTGCCGTCATACCGCTGACGGTCCCTCTCCTGGGTGGCCAGTGTTCGTATGCGAGCCAGCTGTCTTGCTTCTTCGACCCTGGTAATGAGCTGTTTTATATAGTCATCCTGAGTGTCGTCCGGCTGGAATGGGAACAGCGTATCCATTGTGGTCTCAGCTTCACGGCCATGGAGCAGAAAAAACGGAGTGAAGCCTGTCGTATCTTGCCTTGCTGTATTATAAGCAAATGTGACCACTGGCAGTATTGTATCCCAATCCTTCTGCTCAACATCCACATACATCGACAGCATATCGGCTAATGTCTTGTTGAAGCGTTCTGTGAGACCGTTTGTCTGAGGGTGGTATGCAGTTGTCATCCTGTGGACAACGTCGCATCTTGACATGACCTCTGATACTAGTCTTGACTGGAATACCTTTCCACGATCGGATATCATCACACGTGGTGCTCCATGCTTCAAAATAATGTCTTCTACTAGAAATTTTGCAACCTCTGGAGCTTCTGCAGTCGGCACAGGTTTGGTGACAGCGTAGCGCGTGAGGTAGTCGGTGCAGACTATTATCCATCGGTTACCGGTTGTCGACTTCGGGAACCTCCCCAAAAGGTCGATCCCAATTCGGTGGAATGGAACTGCTGCAGGTGGAATTGGTACTAGATGACCTGGAGGTAATTGCGGCACATGTTTCCGTCGCTGGCACTCTTTACAGTGACTCACATAATGCTTGACAGATCGGTAGAGACCCTTCCAGTAATACCTGCGTCTGATTCGGTCCAGGGTCTTCACAAATCCCAGATGACCGGATATTGGAGCGTCGTGGAAATACTTGAGAATAGCTGGCTGGAGATGAGCTGGAACGACCAGAAGCCACTTGGGGCCTAGTGGATCGTAGTTGTTCTTATACAATGTCCCATCTATCAATTGAAACCCTCCTTTGGCCGGTTCTCCTTTCTCCAAGGCGTCTATGGTTCTTAATAACTCTGAATCTTCCCTCTGTTCAGCTGCAACGTCACCTAATTCAGCGAGGGCTGAAATTCCATTCATGCTGTTGTGTTCTATTAAAGGATTCCTTGAAAGGCTGTCGGCATCCTTGTGTTTGCGTCCGTTTTTGAATACCACCGTGACGTCGTACTCTTGAAGTCTAAGTGCCCATCTTGCTAGTCGACCTGATGGATCCTTCAAGCTGGTTAGCCAACATAAAGAATGGTGGTCTGTTACGACGGTGAAAGGTTTGCCGAATAAATACGGACGAAACTTGTTGATAGCCCAGACAACTGCGAGGCATTCTTTCTCGGTTGTAGAGTAGTTTATCTCGGGCTTAGAGAATACTCTTGATGCATAGGCTATCACCTTCTCAGCACCTTCCTGAATTTGCACAAGCACTGCACCGATCCCATAACCGCTGGCGTCAGTGTGAAGTTCAGTTTCTGCATTCTCGTCGTATAAGGCTAGAACTGGTGCGGAAGTTAGAGCCTCCTTAAGTGCCTGGAAAGATCTTTCTTTAGTTTCATCCCAGTAAAACTTGGCGTCTCCCTGCAAAAGTTCTTGCAGTGGACGTGCCATGTTACAGAATCCTTTTATGAAACGCCGGAAGTATGAGCACAGCCCAAGAAAGCTTCTCACATCACGAATGTGCTGAGGAGTTGGAAATTCCATGACTGCCCTTACTTTATCTGGATCAGCGCGGACGCCATCTCCGTTGACCAGGTGCCCCAGGATTTTTATCTCTCTGGCGACGAAGAGGCACTTCTTCGGATTGAGGCGGAGTCCTGCAGTCTGAACACACTTCAGCACCGTTGACAGGCGACTCAGATGTTCTTCAAATGTTTTCGAGAAAACAACAATGTCATCTAAATAACAAAGACACGTCGTCCACTTAAGGTGTCGAAGTAAGTTGTCCATCATGCGTTCGAATGTGGCCGGAGCGTTGCATAATCCGAATGGCATTACTTTGAATTCATAGAGGCCATCAGGTGTAATAAAAGCCGTCTTTTCTCTGTCAGCTTCGTCAACCTCGATTTGCCAGTAGCCTGTCTGCATGTCCATGGTTGAGAAGTATGTAGCTCCTTTCAAGCAGTCTAAGGCGTCGTCGATGCGCGGCAGTGGGTAGACATCTTTCTTTGTGATTTTGTTCAGCCGCCGATAGTCGACACAGAATCGCCACGTACCATCCTTCTTCTTTACGAGGACCACCGGAGATGACCAAGGACTCTCCGAAGGTTGAATAATGTCATTATGCAACATCTTCTCCACTTCCTCTCGAATTATTCGCCTTTCGACTGGTGACAATCGGTACGAGCGCTGGCTAATGGGCGGATGATCCCCAGTATTGATACGATGCTTTATCGTGGGCCGTTTCGTCTGACCTTTTTTTTGCTGGGGTGTGAATACACCAGAGAATTGGCGTAGTATAGCTAACACCCGGTGGTGTTGTTCCTTGGTCAGGCCGGACCCTATTGGCAGTTCCATAGTTGTTTCCTCCAGCGTGTTGTCGGTACTAGTAACAGAGCATGGATCTTCGTTAATGACGTTGAGCTCGCCCTCCTGGACTGGTTCAGCTGTCCCTATGCACATTCCCTTGGGGATAATTTGTGACTGCTCGTGACAGTTGGTGATCCAAATGTCTCCTCGACCACCGATAATGCTTATGATAGCCGCTGGTATGTAGATTTCTTTCGTGAGCCTAATAAACTTTCTACTATCGACAAGCACTTCAAGGTTGCGGTCGTCCGTGTTTTTGACTGGGACTCTTCTCATTGCGAACGGCGGGATTGTCACGTTGTCAACGGCGAATAACTTCCCAGAAGATTCTGTGTTACGTGTACCCGTCGCAACGACTTCTTCAATTTGCAGCTCAGACGTTCCACAGTCAATGACAGCTTGGGATGCCTTAAGGAAGTCCCATCCAAGGATGACATTATGACTACATTCTGTTAAAATGACAAATTCAACTGGCTGGGTCCTGTTGTTGATGGTTATTCTCGCGACACAAGCTCCAGCTGGCTGGACGTACTTTCCATTTGCGACCTTTAGCACAGTTGCCCCCGTATCACGGAACATTGTCTTCTTTAGTGTGCGACGATAATTGTCCGACAATACGGAGAAAGAAGCTCCTGAATCAACCAGCGCCCGGACAGGTTGGCCGTCGATTATAACGTTGATGAGATTTCCCGACATCTTAGTGACTGTCATCCATGGAGGATTTTCATCTGCGGCGGCCTCACCTCCGTAGATGGTCGCCTTGCTTAGTTTTCCTGCGTGCGGCGGCTAGGGGAGCGGCTGGTAGCTCTGTCCGGCGACGATGAACGGCAGCGGCGCGTCGGGGATCGACCTCGTCTAGGGTACGGCGATGGGCTTCTTCCCGTAGGTCGACCGAACTCGTCAGCGGGTGGCTGCCTGGGGTAGAACTGTTCGGATGGCGGACGTCTTGCGGCAAAATAATCGTCAAATACTCGTCTTCTCTCTCTGCAGTAGCGTATGACATGTCCAGGGCGCCCACAGTGGAAACATACTGGCGCGTTGTCTTCTGTCCTCCAGACGTCCGTTCGTCTGCGGGACGTCATAGGTGCCGGAGGATTTGGTTGTGGCCGTGTCGGCCGGTTCCTAGGCTGCCGTTTGGCAGCTGCAGCATACGTCATATCAGGGCGAGGCCATTCTTCACGTCGAGTGCGATTGGCTCGGCAGACAGGAGCTATTGTCTGAAATACCTCTTTTTCCGCCGCGTCGGCTCCTTCATGACCCACTGGGCTTACATCCATGGCCATGATCTGATGCTCACTCGGTTCAAGAGTCCCAGCTGCCATGAACTGTTGTAATTCTTCTCTCACAATTTGTCGTATGAGAGACGCAAAGTCGTGCTGGTCTTCCACAACTGCCATAGGGACTACGTTGGGAAGTCTGTCATACTTCTTTCGCCCAACCCTCCTTTGTTGCATCTCCTCAATCCGCTGGCACCACTTGATGAACTCTTCCGTCGTAGCGACGTCTTTTATCAGAAGAGCTTGGTACATGTCTTCTGCAATACCTTTCATTAGGTGCGTGATTTTGTCGGCTTCAGTCATATTCGGGTTGACTACGTTGCATAGGGCCAAAACATCCTGTATGTAAGATTGCGTCGGCTCCCCTATGTCGTTGGGCCCGGTTCTTCAGTTGTTCTTCCGCCGAGCGGATTTGTCGCTGGTGGTCCCCAAACGTTTTCTTAAGTTCCGTCTGGAACATTTCCCAGTTATTCAGTTTTTCTTCGTTGTTCTCGAACCACTGCTGGGCGGTTCCGTCCAGATAGAAATAAACATTTGCCAAGCACATGGTATGATCCCACCTGTTGTACTTGGCGACTCGGTCGAACCCTTTTAGCCATTTGTTAGGATCCTGTCCAGCGTCTCCAGAGAACACCGATGGGTGTCGAATGTGCAGCTGGCTTGCCGCCATGGGTTTCCTAATGACGCGGACTTTCGGAAGGACGTACTGAGTATATCCTTTGTAGTCCGGTTCCAGTCCGTGTAGGCGGCGACTTTTACGTTGCCTAATCGGAGCCACGACGATGCAGCTGTTGCACAGGGTACCCGGCGTCTCCACCAAACTATGTCGCGTTGGAACCGGGGCAGGTGTGAATTCGAAGGTTACTTGTCAATGAACACAGCACTTAAACTGAGAACAGGTTTATTGAGAACTCAAACATACACGCAGCACTGACTGCCTCTTGGGCAGAATGCTCTTCTATTTATACACAGATAGAACGTACTAGAGATTACAAGAGTAGTTAACAAGTGAAATGTGTAGAAGTTACAAGTGACCTTAGGAAACATGTAGAATCTTCTGGAAATAATAAACAGAATTAAATAATTTTTGTCAGTGGGCGGGATTGAACCGGCGACCTTCGGTACCGCAATTCGTGACGCTACCCGCTGCGCCATGCTGGCAGACGGTACACTGGCGTTCATGCGGCAATATTTATTGGCCATCTTATTAGCTGGTCATTGTTAGGGCGCTAATGACTTTGCTGGTGACGCGCCCTAAAGCCACAGAAACAATATTGAGGGGGATGAGTGGCTATTTTACAGCCACCCAACCATGTACATAGTTTCTTTTTTTGTCGTACTATTAGTTTTAAGCTTTTATATCTGGTTGGCCTCTTTACAGCCAACCAGACATGGTTTGTGAAGTTCTTATTTTTAATGGCCCCTTTACAGCCAACATTTTAGAATTTTATTTATATTTTCCGTCTGTGTGGCCGACACCCATACAGTCGACCATACAGACGGTAATACTGTAAATTTTAAACCACATTGCTTAGTCGGATATTGTTTGGGCGCTAATGACCCCGTCGTCGACGCGCCCTTAAACCCCAACAACAACAACAACAACAACAACAATAACAACATTGTTCACTGTGCGAATCACCTCTTCGTCATCCTCAAAATGTCCCCCACGAATGGCATTCTTCAATGGCCCAAATAAGTGAAAGTCTGAGGGAGCTAGGTCAGGGCTATATGGTGGATGGGGTAACACGATCCAACTCGTTTTGGTGAAATGTTCCAACATCCTCAAACTTGTGTAAGGGCGTGCGTTATGTTGAAGCAAACAATCGCCTGGGTTGTTATTGCGTCCAAGTCACTGGAAGCGCTTCTTGAGTTTGGTTAATGTGTTCACATATGCCTCAGAATTAACGGTGGCGCCTCTCGGCATCACATCAATGAGTATGACACCATCACAGTCCCAAAACACAGTGACCTTACCAGCGGAAGCAGTTGCTTTGAATTTTTTCTTCTGTGGAGTGTCTGGATTGCGCCGTTTCATCGATTGCCGTTTTGATTCGGGCTAAAAATGGTGAACTCAGGATTCATCACCTGTCACAATCCGGGACAAGATGGTTTCCCTCTCAGCTTCAAAACATTGCAGCAACTCTCACTTTTTTTCATAATCAAGAGCACTGAAGATTATACCCACACTTCCATTGCCGATAGACAGCTCCAGCGCCAACTGCCGAGTCGTTATGCGTCGGTCCTCGCGAATGAGCACATCAGCGCGTTGCATCTTGTGGTGGCCTTCCCGACCGCTGCAAATCTTGGAGCTCTGCGGAACCGCTTTCAGATGGCCTCACCGTTTGTATCCAGCGACTAACAGTACTTCTCTAGATTGCAGATGCTCCATAAACTGCACATAAACGTTTGTGAATGTTTCCAACCGTTTCTTGCTCCGCAGTGCGAAATTCAATGACGACACGCTGCTTGTAACGTACGTCACTCACAGACGCCTTGTTGAACCATTGCTGCTAGTACGCTATCTGTCGGAAGAAACGGAAGCTTCATATGTAAAGTTTCGCATTAGTACCATTGTTGGAGGCTAAGTAAAAAAATGTGGTGCATCAGTTTCTGGGCCACCTTCGTAGAAACTTCAGGAAAGTGCAGAACTGCCCCCCCCCCCCCTTTCCCTGTTTACTTCGCTCACTAAAGTTAGTGCAGTTGGACTACCTCATGTATTTCTTTGAGTGTATATATTCCAGAATGTTCATACGATTTATCAGCCCTTGGGAGACAGATAGTGTGTTCCAGTCTGGTGTATGTCTGTGGGCTTACGGTCATAGAAAAGGAAACTGAAGAATAAACCCCAGGGGAAGTGGCCTACTTAATTTCTCAGATTATACAAACCTCTCTCAACGCTGAAGAAGTTCCTGCACGCACAACATCTACGTATACAACATTTCAGGTTCTGATAAATACAATGCTGCCTTCTGAAGCTTAAGACATTGTACTTTATGTTCATAACAAAGGTTAATTCTATAGGGAATTGTTTTGTTATCATTTGAAAAGGCGCGGTTGATCAGAACATGTGAGGTTAATGCGAGGTGAGTGTAGTTTTATCGGCGTGAATAAATTTAGCACTGATGATGTACTCGTCTAAGTGAATACGACAAATCTTGCATCATTAATTAATCCATCATTAGCATTACGATTTCTATATAACAAATAATAGCATTTTTCTTTAAAAGTAATTTATTAGGTTTAAAATCAAACGGTACGGACGCACCTTAACACATAAATGCATTGCAGCTACATTTCTAGTGGTAGCAACATTTACTATATCAGGAGTCCTAATTAGCACAGTATAAATTACATCGATTAATTTCATTATACACCTTCAGTATGAACCTTAACTGGACAAAAACTCATAACACACGTTCAAGCGGACGAAGTCGCGGGTAACTTCTAGTGGAAGAACATAACAATCTTATAACCCAATATGAAGAACAAAAATAATACATGTAACAAGCAGTAAACGACTATCGGGACAACTTTCCAGCTTTCTCAAAGCAATCGTTATCAAAAAAATATGTATATATTTAATTTTTTTCAGGTCAGTTTACTTCAGGTAATAAAACTTATTACACTACTTAATAGTGTCGCGTCGTGCAAACTGCCGTCTACTCACGCTCGAACTCGCTTGGTTATACCTAGGACCGGTTCTCTCTACCCGAGCGAGCTGCGACCGGTGGAACTTCCAGACTCTGCGGACATACGAAGGAATAGGTCACAGTGTCTTCCTCGCATGAATCGTGTAAAAAGGATGGTACATCATAGGAAACTCCACAAGACTGTACAGCAAGGGATTCTCCAGTCTACAGTATATCAGTGACTACTACCAACATTTTGTGTAAATCCTATAATTGAATCGACGTAGACATGAAGTGTATTGTTTATGTGTTTGATAAACATATGCAACCGAAGTTTTACAAGCCATGAGATCAGTGCGACGAAACCCATAACATAAATAAGTTATCTATGGTTACTCATATATGTATATATAAAGCATAACTTGAATCCACGTTTAGTGTATATGATTTATACTGAAGCTTCGAATATATGTGACGTCTTGTAAGGATTTGTAACTATTAATGCACAACATGGAACTCACTTTAATGACATAACTGATATCACTCTCATACGTGATTATAAATAACCAAAAGATCATTCAAATGTTCGGGATAAAGATTGTTCCACTTTTTATGAAATGCCGTAATACCGTTCCAGAAATTTGGTGCAATCTGCTTATTTTTCGAAAGTAACGTACACAGTCTTTTGGTGCAACAGCGCGTATAAAATAACAAGAATAAGAAGACATATACTCTTTAATTTTTCAGTTACTTCTTTGATTTAGCAATTTTAAGACTGCGATGCAGTTCGTGGCTGTTCCGGTTGTACGGAGCAAGTACCAGGATGGCTTCGTCTCCACGCAGTTCTTGAATAACAGACCGAGCCTCGAGCTTACGTCCAGGCTAGGCTCTCTGCAATGTTTTTCCGGCGTTTAGCCGGCAGACGTCGCGCTGGCAGCGACAAACCGAATGAACCTAGACAGCGTTTGCACCACTCTAGTGCCCATAGTTACCGTATTTCAATTGTTCTAAAAAGGTAAGGGTCACGGGGTTCCACGGCTCCTAAAGCTTCCCCCGCATTCCCATTACAACCATTGGCCCAAGAATGGATGTTGTGGGGTCAGCGCCACGCTCCGGTTGTTCTTTATCTTCCCTCGAAGTTTCTTCCACGGTACTCATTGACTAACAGGCTGAGTGGGTCTAGGGAGCCATTCCGGACGTTCATCTTCGAGGAAAATCCTCTGCTTCATCTGGAATCGAACCCCGGTCGTCCGGCTCGTAGTCAGATGCTCTACCGTCTGAGCTACGCGGCCGCCCTTTAATTGTTCTAATTTTTTAAAATATTTTAAATTTAAAAATGAATAACAAATTGTAAAATATTTGAATTGCCATGTTTATTGGGATGTTTACCCTCGTTGGGGCACGTGTTAGGGTTGAGTAATTTTTTCTGAACGTTTTACCAGTTACTTACTAACCAGATAGATGTAAATGATTCCACGTCAGTTTGTCTGGAATGTAGGGAGGGACATTCTGTAATCTCATTAGAACTATACTGTATCGTGAATGACAAATCACTTTCCTTCGCATGAATGATGATGATATCATTATCATCTTTTATCGGTTTCTTTCCTGTGATGCTCTTTTCTTGAACAAGTGTACAGCATTTTGGGAGAGCGATAGGTCATCGTCTGGATAGCCTGGTCGTGGAATAAACCAGCAGACTACATCTTAGTCGAGCTATCAGTGTTTTTATTTATTTATTTCTGATGGATAAGTAAATATGCTGTTTTCCAAAAGTTGATGCTGCTGTCATTATTTCCTTATGAGAGCTTTCTTTTTTCATACAAAGTTTGTGAGTTCGGAAGAGGGATTTAAAGTTTGGCGCTGTGAGGGTTTTCTATATTCTGCTAGAACTAATTATTAAAAAAAAAAAAAATAGCGGGGGTAGGAAAACGTTAGGTGGAAGAGCAAGAAATGTGAAAATGATAAACTATTTCCGGTTATTTGTTTAGCATAGCTTATTCCCGAAAAAATGCAGGAACAATTCGTATCTGCATCACGAAAACTGCCCTTCTAAAGACTGAATTATTCGGATCGTCATACATTTTACGAAAATGTTTGGCTCGTTCTTAGGCTCTTGGGTAAAACTTGAATAGAGCAAAAATATCGGACACGTTATATACTGTTTATAAAAAATAGAGTGTGACAGTAATACTATGAATTTGCGACTTACGTGCTTTATAACGTGCCTTTTGTAGAAGTGGACGTTGTGTTGATATTTATGAATTTGCAGCAGAAACATACATCTTACCATCAGCGTTACAAATACTTAAGAACATGTAAGTACATTAATACTGAACATAAATCCTTATTTTGTTACATCTCGAATTTTGGTTTCCTGAAACTGCAAGTAGATATGTAGACTGATCAGCCATAAATAATGAACGTTTTTGTTTTTAATTCTGCAATTAATCTTGTCATTTTTTTCCATTGGTGTTATAAGTGTATTACATGCCCGCTGATTCAACGAAGTATTTGATGCTCGAAGCAAATAGATAATGTTTGAGATCCAGCAGCAGTAACTGGCTGAGGGACAAAACGGAGTAAAGTCTGCCGAGAAACCCGTCAACAGAGAGCAAACATAATTAACGATGACGGAGTTAGAAGCGGGCAAGGCCAACTCTAGTTCCGCAGTTTTACCGATTGAAATCCAGCTTGTCGCACAAGACTCCCTGTAGGGGTAGGCAGGTGGTTTTGCGAGGTAGACAAGACAAATTCATTTCGGTAAAATCTGGTCTGCTGTTAAAGTAAATTCGTGTGGCCTTGCGATCTGGTGACAGAATTCCGATTTGCCACCATTCCGCCTATGTCGTGGGTAGACCTACAATTTAATGGGAATCCGATACACGGAACGTCGTGGCACAAGCTCATCATATTATGAAACACAACTCTTAAAAATTTCTGACGCTGCTGTAATTTTGCACTCTAGTTCATGTAATCCAGAAACGGTGTTAAGGAGGTCTTTATTTAAGTTGTATATTTTGGTTATAGTACCTGTAAGCCAAGTTTTCGACATCCGACACCATCGGAATAACTATTTGCGGGCAAAAAACCTCGAAATTTTTTATTCTATCTCCGTTTTTCAGCTATAACTTCTTTACAATGAGTCCTAGTAAGACATAATTTGTTTTCACTTTGAAAGGGAACAAAATTTCCTACAATTTTCGTACGACAAAGATTTTTCTAAACACATAAGTAAGCAAGCTACGTTTTTCCTAAAAGCTGGTTTCCCACCCACTTTGTCGCTCTGAAAGACCTGATAATTCTGACGGTAATATGAAAAATTTCATCGCACCATTAGGTGGATAGCATTTTGTGTTCTTCATAGATTGCATTGGTGTAATAATGTCATGAAGCGACTAGAGATCTCCTTTCCTACTTATATGCTGAAAACAATTTTGAAAAAATCTTTTGTGAGTATGCATATGTTCGAGCATAAGAACTCATGCGCTGGTCCATAAGATATTGTCAACTTTCATTTTTGAGGAATAGTTAACAGATCAGCAGTGTTCAACTGTCTTGAAAACAAAATTTATATTTCCATCACCTCCAAATTTGACGAAGTGCTTCACACAATTGCCGGCAGAGGACCAGCGGGTGCGATTTTTTTGACATAGTAACGCTATTAAAAATTTCATTAGGAAACAGCTAATGAGAAACTGGGCTCTTCATTTAAACACCATTAAAATATTCGACCTTACTTCCATACTGTTGGCCATATCTTATATAGTAAAAGTGTGCACCTTCATCTGCAAAATATGCTGATATTAGGAGAGCAGATGGATCCTGCCTAATTCAGTAAAGTCACAAGATGAGACTCATTCACCCTCACACGTAGTGATAAATTTTCGAGAGCCATATGGTTAGATATAATCATCGAGCAAATATTAATGAAGTCAGTGAAAGTCGCTTGCAGTGTAACTCAGCGGTTGTGCTTAATTACTGGACCGCAAGTGTAACAAGTCTTCAGAATGTTTGTTAGAACATTGAAGAATACTGTGACCTATCATCTGGGACCAGTGAGCAATATTGAGACCTTCACTCAAAGATCGAAGTACTGAAGACAGCTACAAACTCAACACCTTCTCTTTCGACAATGTTGTTTCTCCATGTCACTCAGCAGTGAATTAATTGAAGACGCCGAGGTAAACTGTCGTTTGTCG
>JARYHS010013172.1:0-42165 GCA_031002005.1 Vandiemenella viatica | reverse complement strand
TCCCATAATTTAGGCAAACCATTTTTATCCGATTTAGATAAGAATTTGTACACTTATACTTTAAAACAAACAGAAAAATACTGCCTACGTTGGTTTTTCCGAATATTCATCCCCTCTCCCCCTTTCCAACCCCGTTACGTTTTTACCCCATAATTAGCAAACCACATTTTTTATCCGATTTAGATAAGAATTTGTACACTTATACTTTAAACAAACAGAAAAATTCTGCCTACGTATGGTTTCCGATATTCATCCCCTCTCCCCTTTCCAACCCATTACGTTTCACCTCATAATTTAGGCAAACCACATTTTTTTCCGATTTAGATAAGAATTTGTACACTTATACTTTAAAAAAGAGAGGAAATACTGTACACATTAATTTCACAAAAACCCAATCCCTCCTAATATTCAACTGCTAAGAATTTCACATTCAAATTATTCACTGATCTTTTGACTGAAGCGATCTCAAAACAACGATAGGAAGATTGTTAATACGAACAGCAACGGTGGTATTGTGAACCTCATGTCTGTGAGTACACTTCGCAAAAGAAGGCAACGTGTTGCAGAGTTCACTTTTCATGATTTCCCGAAATTAAATCCGGGATAAGGAGGAATAGTTCCTTAACATAGGTCATAATCTATTTATTTAATGTCTCCTGTCAATCATCGTGGGGGTCCGCGCTATAACGATTTTCCCATCGACGAATAATCAGAACACAAAAATATGGAAAAATGGATTCTTGCGGTAACTCACACTTAGCAACGTAATCAATAATGCCATCCTTTTCTGTACTAAATTAAATAGACTGTTTGCTGTTACGTATTTCTGTTACGAATTACTGATTTTTAAGGACTTCTAGCGTGTAAGAAAAAGAATGGAGTTGTGTAAAAGTTAGAAGTTTTGTCCAGAAATCCCGTGACTTCAGAACCATCCAAACGCAACCAAAAACTATCTTCAGTTTGAAAATTTTTAACTATCTCGCAAACTATGACAAAGCCATTCCACGCCATGAGAGTCTTAAAACCGTAATGGCAGCATAATTAAGCCAGTTCGGATACATCACGTGCCCATCTGGCCAATGAGAGTCACGCTTACCCTCTCTTGACCCAGCGACTTGTAATAATCATTGACTAAAAAAATTATTAATATTTAGATTAAAAAACCGTTTCTCCTATTCCCTCCCTCCTCTTATGAGCTATAAAAGAACTATCACCTAAGTAGAATTATGAGTAGCAATTGAACCATTCAGAATTACGTATTCAATTGAGCAAAGTGCTGTGTTCAGTTTTTCATGCAATTTCCATGTCTTGAGCTTACACTCTTAAATTTTAAAGTATTAATACACCCTAGCATAGATTACAACGCTAATTCCTTTTACTTTTACTAACTCTAAGTAACAGTGGTAAATATTTTATGAATGTAAATGTCACAGTCCATGAGAGTAGTGTGTATTTGGGGCAACAGGCTCAAAAGATCATTGTATCAATCTATGTTCTATTGTTCTCCCCCTCCCACCTGTCAATCATTTTCACACCTCTATTGTTCTCCCCCTCCCACCTGTCAAACATTTTCACACCTATTGTTCTCTCCCCTCCCACTTGACTAACCACTTGACTTGAGGGCCACTTGACTAACCACTGACATGAGGGCCACTTGACTAACCACTTGACTAACCTCAGTTACACCCCTATTGTCCTTGACCACGCACCCTCTAGCCGCACCAGGTGTGACGCAGCCGTTGCCAGACCACTTGAGCGAGCAACTGGACTTTCGGACAGATGTCGACATGCCGCTCCTTTTCGAACGAGGAATTCGCGGAGGTATTGCCAGTGCGTGCCGAGGCAAATAACAGGTACATGCCGAGCAAATAACAGATATATGCCGAGGCAAATAACAGGTACATGCTGCGGCGGTGGGGGCGGGCGCCGCCACGTGGTTCGCCGTCGGGTTGTGCCACGTTGTCTATACACACACACACACACACACACACACACACACACACACACATCGCGCGGCAAGCGGCGGTTGAACCGAGGCAAGTGCCGCGGCAAGCGGCTGCTGAACCGCGGCAAGTTGCCGCGGTGCGGCAACATGCCGCGGCTGAGTCCGCTGCAGGAGTGACGTTGCGGCCGCACGGCGCCGCGGCGCAACGAGAATATGGATGCTCAGACGGGGATTCGAACCAATGGATGCTCAGACGGGGTTCGAACCAGAGGTAACCCAGCTTCACCACCCTAGTAACAGCTGTCGATTTTATTGCTCTTTTGCCAGCCCATATTCACCTGGAGTGATTTCAGGAAAACGAGAATATGGATGCTCAGACGGGGATTCGAACCAATGGATGCTCAGACGGGGGTTCGAACCAGAGGTAACCCCAGCTTCACCACCCTAGTAACAGCTGTCGATTTTATTGCTCTTTTGCCAGCCCATTCACCTGGAGTGATTTCAGGAAAACGAGAATATGGATGCTCAGACGGGGGTTCGAACCAGAGGTAACCCCAGTTTCACCACCCCAGTAACAGCTGTCGATTTTATTGCTCTTGAAAACGAGAATATGGAGCTCAGACGGGGATTCGAACCAGCGATCGTTGTTTGAAGGCATTCAATGGACGGGAAATAAGCAATATACTTTATATGAGCGCTTAATAAAATGCGATTTAAACCAATGAGGTTTCTTTCTTAAGTTAGGAATTAATGTCTTAAACATACGACGAAAACACATTTCTGAAAGCTCATTTAAAGTAATATTAGCACATCATTTCTACCTCAATCACACTAAGTACGATGATTAAAATTTATACAGCGTTGATTGTAAAAAAACGAACTTTCTATTTACCTAAAAATACTTTTTAAAAAACTGCTATTTCCGATAGTTGATAACAAATTTCGTTCGCTGAGCCAGAGGCTAAGCCCCCAAGGAGGTCGAGTCTAACACAATGCTGCCTTTGTGATCGCCACTCGAAGCAACAGCTGCTCAGCCTATAACTCAACTTCATTTCGCGTAATATTAAGCTTTTAATTTCTACTCTTGACATAACGCGAGAAAAAAATGTTTATATCGTGATAATTCTATGAAAATAACTTTCCAATTAAACTATAATATTTTTTAAAAAACTTGTACTTCCGATAGCTGATCTTAAATTTGGGCTTCTGAGCCACGCTTTGTATTGCTGGGGGGTGAGGTTTCTATAGCGTATTGTATGTGCCGTTGCTGCGGGGCGTTAATTGTGCGCGCTAAGAGTGGCTGTTTAGAAAATTAAACTCCGCAAACAACACAGTAGCGTTCACGCAGCGTCGTTGATGGTTGTACGTAGAGCTTGAATCGAAAAATTTACTGCCGCTGCTGCATTGTAATAAATTATTTAGGTGGAATATACCGATTCCACTAGGATCATCCTTTACTAAGAAATGTTCCCAGGACGGCTGCAGAGTGTTTCCTAGCGACCAAGACTTACTAACTGCGATAAGTTCGGCGAAAGACGTTTGTGACGGCGAGTATTTTGGACAAGTTTTGTGCATATTCTTACGACTCAGACCGAGCGTGGTGGGTGAGCGGTTAATCTCTGGCCTCACATTCGGGAGGACGCGGGTTCGAATCCCCGTCCAGGCATCCATCGCGCGCTAGTGATAACAAACAAGTATCTGTGCATGCGAAGTAAATAAATATGGAGTCACGTTTATAGTGCGATACACTGAATGTCAATTGTGGATAGGAACGGAGCTCAGTTTCCTTATTTCACCTGTATAATGTTGTGGAAAAGCCTTGTAAAATCGAAGGGTGTTACCTGTATGCCTCTTCAGTCGTCTCTCATCGTGAACTTTACAGGCGACAGAGGATTGAACGAAGGAACGGGGGGGAATTCGACTATGGTCCTTTGTGGGAACCATCCGGCATTCACCTCAAGCGGTTGCGGAAAAACCTTGTAAAATCGAAACTTGGTTGACCGACGAAACCGCGTCGTCCTAGGTTCCAGACCAGTACAACCTGCATCAACCCAATTGTGGATAGGAACAGAGCTCCGTTACCTTATTTCACATGTCTAATGTTGCTGGCTGCAACGTTGTATGACAGATCAATTTTGATACGGAGGTGGGTAAAGAACGTGCTTGAAGTGTGTAACTTATATGTAAGCAGCCAGGTTAGTATGGATATCACCCGAAAAATTAATGCTATGGAAAAAGCCTTTTTTTTCTGGCTTCACCTCGTTGACGTCAAAATCGTTAGAAGTGGGAAAGGACCGGGGAGCAAGTAACTGGAAGAAATTCGGCAGTGACCTTTTGAACAAACCAAGGCGAAAATTCAGATGTGGGTGCCCGGACAAGGATTCGAAACCGCATCTTCCCGAATGCGAATCTCATGTGTATTAGCGTCAGACCACGAACTAAGGGATAACCATCGTAAGTGGATAAATTATTAGCGTACCAGTATGGCTTTACACCTCGCCAATCGATATCATTAGAGGCGGGATAGGATTGATGCAGGGAACGGTCAACTGGAGTGATTTGGGGAAACCATGGAAAACCAGAATATGGATGCTCAGACGGAGATTCGAACCAGTGCCCTTCTGAATGCATGGTCAGAACGTTAACACTCACCCACCACGCTCGGTAATTTTCGTGGGCAATACTGAAAAATATCTATTCTGAGAAGTAATTTTTTGCATGGTGCTTCGATAATCATGAAATTTCCAAACATCTGAAATGACTGGTTACGCAGATATTGCTGCCACCAGAGAGACAGGGAAATAGTGTGAATTTGACAAAACATCTTTAGCTGGGACGCTGCATGTTAGAGACTAATACAGTAACTCTAATCAACTACACAATCTTACTACTTATCTCGTTTCTTTGGCAGAGACATATTGCATACTGACCAGATATTGAGTGACCAAGACTTACTAACTGCGATAAGTTCGGCGAAAGACGTTTGTGACGGCGAGTGTTTTGGACAAAGTTTTGTGCATTTTCTTACTGCTCATACCGAGCGTGGTGGGTGAGCGGTTAACAGGGAAATAGTGTGAACTTTGACAAAACATCTTTAGCTGGGACGCTGCATGTTAGAGACTAATACAGTAACTCTAATCAACTACACAATCTTGCTACTTATCCCGTTTCTTTGGCAGAGGCATATTGCATACTGTACGGATATTGAGTGACCAAGACTTACTAACTGCGATAAGTTCGGCGAAAGACGTTTGTGGCGGCGAGTGTTTTGGACAAAGTATTGTGCGTATTCTTACGGCTCATACTGAGCGTGGTGGGTGAGCGGTTAACTCTCTGCCTCACATTCGGGAGGACGCGGGTTCGAACCCCCGTCCAGGCATCCAAATTTGGGTTTTTAATGGTTTACCTAAATCATTCCAAGCGAATGCCGTGTGTTTCCTTCAAAAAGGCGTCGGGAGGACGTGGGTTTGAATCCCTGCCCCCGACCATCAAGATTTCGGCTTTCCATGCTTTTTATGAATTACTGCATTCGGTGCTTAAGCCATCTGACGGGAAAGGCTAGGATAGAGGCGGAATGCGCAGGCAATAAAAAACCCTGGTCATAATGACCAAACGAGCCATTACTCCGTACTTCAGGTGAATGTTGGGTTGGGTCCTTCAAAAGACCATGCCTGAATTCCATTCCGATCCTTGCACCAGTCCTATCACACTTCGTGATCGGTAAAGATCTGGCCTAGCATTTGGGAGGGCGTGGGCTCGAATCCCAGTCCGGGCATCCAGATTTGAGTTTTCCATGGTTTCCCCAAATAACTCGAGGCGAATGACGGGGATGATTTTCTTCATTTGCCATGGCCGAATTCCCCACCGTTCCTCGTCCACTGTCCTTTCCCACCTCTAAAGGCTTCGATGTCGACGAGGCGTAGAACCCTAAAAAAAGAAACCCACGACCACCAACTCCAGATGAATGTCGAGTTATTCATTCAAAATACCATGCCCGAATTCCTTCCCAGTCCTTGCCGCCAGTCCATACAATTATGGCCATTACATTCTCGCAATCACCATAGAGGGGGAATGCGCAGGCAATAAAAAACCCTGGTCATAATGACCAAACGAGCCATTACTCCGTACTTCAGGTGAATGTTGGGTTGGTTCCTTCAAAAGACCATGCCTGAATTCGATCCCGATCCTTGCACCAGTCCTATCACACCTCGTGATCGGTAAAGATCTGGCCTAGCATTTTGGGAGGGCGTGGGCTCGAATCCCAGTCCGGGCATCCAGATTTGAGTTTTCCATGGTTTCCCCAAATAACTCGAGGCGAATGACGGGGTGATTTCTTCATTTGACATGGCCGAATTCCCCACCGTTCGTCGTCCACTGTCCTTTCCCACCTCTAAAGGCTTCGATGTCGACGAGGCGTAGAACCATAAAAAAAAAAACCACGACCACCAACTCCAGATGAATGTCGAGTTATTCATTCAAAATACCATGCCCGAATTCCTTCCCAGTCCATGCCGCCAGTCCATACAATTATGGCCTTTACATTCTCGCAATCACCAAATTTTAGTGCCAATCGATTTACAGTAGACCTATCAACGGTATTGTCGGTATAAACAGCCTTGAAACGACGATGAATCGCAGTAGGAATCACTTTGTCAGCAGTTAAAAATTCGATAACAGCACGATGTTTAACTCACGTTGACACAACACTAGAACAGTTCTCCATAATTCCGGACAACGAATCCTTACTTCTCAGTACTTTCAAATAAAATGTAATGCCGCTTGGTATGTATGGTCTGGCGTTAGAGTTTTTTTCAGTCGTAACAGCCTTACATAAGGACAGGACTGAACACGTTTACCCCCACCACCACGGACTAGGCCTGATTACTACCCAAATGGACTGCTAGTGCCAGTGTACAGAGATGGCCAGCCCGGTACTGATGTTTTTTTTACCCCCACCACCCCGGACTAGACCTGATTACTACCCAAATGGACTGCTAGTGCCAGTGTACAGAGATGGCCAGCCCGGTACTGTTGTTTTCGTCTGTGTATCAGCTCAATGCTGGTGATTCTAAGCGTTTGACGATAGGTTTATCGTCCAAACACGAATTTGAGCCAGTAGTAGTGCTCGAAAAAGTTGGATACCGCACCAAGGTTATACTAACGTATGAAGAATGGGTCGTGCTGACTCAAGTATTGGATGTAGTGTCAGATTTGTTCTACACAGGCAGCTCCCAGACAAACATTCCACTTGGTGAGAACGCCGTCTCCTTCCGTACGATTGCCAGGACGAAAACTGTATGTTTTTACCCAAATGTTGACCCCACCAGCGGCATCTTCTTCAGCGATTCAACTTGGAAGAACCTCATCGACGCGCAGCCTGCAGTGTCCAGCGCCTTGACCGTCAAGAAGAGGTGGGGATACCTAGTTGCAAGATACTACACAGAATTTGTGGATTTTATCTAGTAAAGTGCTACGAGACTATCATATGGCAACAGTGCAAAAACTGGTTGATATGCATATTCGTGATGTTTATGTGACTCAATTGGCCCCCAGTTCGTCACTGGACTATAATCTACTAAAATATGAACTTATTGCATATAAAAATTTACTTGTATTACCTGTTATTAACAATGTAGTAATTAAGAATTATAACCCAGGATACTACATTGATGTGAACAGTGTGAATAAAATACACATACTAAGTTATTCAATTTGTTTTATTTTATCCACTTTCCATTAATAAAACCCTTTACAGAGTTATTTTTATGAGTTCCTGTAGTGGCGTGACGCTTCATCACTTACATACTGGTCTGAAGAGCGAATTGTAATAGACGCCAACATTCGAAAAGACATAAATTTGTTGGATATAAGTACGTATGCGGCTGTTTCTATGAATATCATAAAAAAACAGTGTGAAAATGTACAAAATCAAGAAATTTGGTCATATATAACAAAAATCGGTAAAAATGTAAATTTCGTCCATGAATGAAGTCAATGGTTGACATAAAAATCACACCTGCGTGTATCACAATATCGTTCATATAATGTGTGTGGATTACAGAAATACGTGTTATATGGGGGAAAAAAGTGTAATGGCAGTCACCAGATAAACTAAAATGTGTTTTTTTTTTCAGTAATAAATATTTTCAGATGAATAACGAAACTTGGTAGAGTTCTCCAGAGTCAACACACACGTCACGTAACCATCATGATAGACGTGTCAGTGGAAGTGCATCGGATGCTGCATTCACATGTGTATATGGAGTACTCTTTAAATTTCCTCCACAAAAGACGTAAATTGTATGAATTACATGTTTGCTCACTCTTTATTTTCATAACAATAATATGCAGAGTCTAAACACACATAACGTTACCAACATTATAGACACGTCAGAGGAAGTGCACAGGGTGATAACTATATATACTAGCCTAGTGTTTGTACCAAACGAGGTGAAACAACGTATATGTGTGCAGAAACTGACTTAACGCAGTTACACGGAAGGCAGTCTGCGTTTAAAGACAATGGCTCTCACTCTCTCTCTCACATACACGCATAACGTTACCATCAATATAGACACGTCAGAGGAAGTGCACAGTCGGAACAAGATCGTGAAAACAGGTAAAACATCACCGCAATTATACCACTTCACTATACGAAAGATGTCATCGGTTTACATGGTTAGAAGGTGTCCATCATGCCATACGATGTGTATTGAGTGCATCCACCAAAATAGAAAAAAAAAGTGCGACATGATGCGGTGTTCCATCATAAATGAAACTCATTCTGTTCACGGCCCGATATGACATCGGACAACTTGAGTAGTACATACCTGTCGAAAGTCACACTAAAGTACTGAAGTTGAACTAACCAGAGCATGCAGAAGATGAGAACATCACAAGTTTCATTAAACAACACGACCCTCCACAAGACCGAAACATAATGGGCTCAATACCAGATGAAACATAAATTATGTTAGATATCAGTTAGTAAGTGCCACTTTCGATGAATTTCATTTAAAAAGTGCAAAAATAGATAAAAATTCGGGAATACTGGTCAAATATAGCAAAATATTGGTTAAAAACTTATGGCACTTTCTGAGACAGAACTTATGCTAAAGTCTGGTTAATACAGAATGTTAAAATGTTTGTTATAGTTGGTTAGAGTAAATTAAGGTTAGGTTATTTCAACTCACCATCTCATGGTGCCACTGATACATGGATATCCAAAAGTGTTTGCTGAGGTGGCTTGGGCCCCACAGTAAGCTGCTGCTGTATAGAAAAATACAAACGCGTTGCATCCGGAAAACCGGCGCGCGAAATTTCGGTCTTCTTAGGCCGCGCAAAATACCGGTCTCTTAGGCCGCGGTGGGGCCCAAGCCGCCTCAGCAAACACTTTTGGATATCCATGTATCAGTGGCACCATGAGATGGTGAGTTGAAATAACCTAACCTTAATTTACTCTAACCAACTATAACAAACATTTTAACATTCTGTATTAACCAGACTTTAGCATAAGTTCTGTCTCAGAAAGTGCCATAAGTTTTTAACCAATATTTTGCTATATTTGACCAGTATTCCCGAATTTTTATCTATTTTTGCACTTTTTAAATGAAATTCATCGAAAGTGGCACTTACTAACTGATATCTAACATAATTTATGTTTCATCTGGTATTGAGCCCATTATGTTTCGGTCTTGTGGAGGGTCGTGTTGTTTAATGAAACTTGTGATGTTCTCATCTTCTGCATGCTCTGGTTAGTTCAACTTCAGTACTTTAGTGTGACTTTCGACAGGTATGTACTACTCAAGTTGTCCGATGTCATATCGGGCCGTGAACAGAATGAGTTTCATTTATGATGGAACACCGCATCATGTCGCACGTTTTTTTTTTTTTGGTGGATGCACTCAATACACATCGTATGGCATGATGGACACCTTCTAACCATGTAAACCGATGACATCTTTCGTATAGTGAAGTGGTATAATTGCGGTGATGTTTTACCTGTTTTCACGATCTTGTTCCGACTGTGCACTTCCTCTGACGTGTCTATATTGATGGTAACGTTATGCGTGTATGTGAGAGAGAGAGTGAGAGCCATTGTCTTTAAACGCAGACTGCCTTCCGTGTAACTGCGTTAAGTCAGTTTCTGCACACATATACGTTGTTTCACCTCGTTTGGTACAAACACTAGGCTAGTATATATAGTTATCACCCTGTGCACTTCCTCTGACGTGTCTATAATGTTGGTAACGTTATGTGTGTTTAGACTCTGCATATTATTGTTATGAAAATAAAGAGTGAGCAAACATGTAATTCATACAATTTACGTCTTTTGTGGAGGAAATTTAAAGAGTACTCCATATACACATGTGAATGCAGCATCCGATGCACTTCCACTGACACGTCTATCATGATGGTTACGTGACGTGTGTGTTGACTCTGGAGAACTCTACCAAGTTTCGTTATTCATCTGAAAATATTTATTACTGAAAAAAAAAACATTTTAGTTTATCTGGTGACTGCCATTACACTTTTTTCCCCCATATAACACGTATTTCTGTAATCCACACACATTATATGAACGATATTGTGATACACGCAGGTGTGATTTTTATGTCAACCATTGACTTCATTCATGGACGAAATTTACATTTTTACCGATTTTTGTTATATATGACCAAATTTCTTGATTTTGTACATTTTCACACTGTTTTTTTATGATATTCATAGAAACAGCCGCATACGTACTTATATCCAACAAATTTATGTCTTTTCGAATGTTGGCGTCTATTACAATTCGCTCTTCAGACCAGTATGTAAGTGATGAAGCGTCACGCCACTACAGGAACTCATAAAAATAACTCTGTAAAGGGTTTTATTAATGGAAAGTGGATAAAATAAAACAAATTGAATAACTTAGTATGTGTATTTTATTCACACTGTTCACATCAATGTAGTATCCTGGGTTATAATTCTTAATTACTACATTGTTAATAACAGGTAATACAAGTAAATTTTTATATGCAATAAGTTCATATTTTAGTAGATTATAGTCCAGTGACGAACTGGGGGCCAATTGAGTCACATAAACATCACGAATATGCATATCAACCAGTTTTTGCACTGTTGCCATATGATAGTCTCGTAGCACTTTACTAGATAAAATGTCCCAAATTCTGTGTAGTATCTTGCAACTAGGTATCCCCACCTCTTCTTGACGGTCAAGGCGCTGGACACTGCAGGCTGCGCGTCGATGAGGTTCTTCCAAGTTGAATCGCTGAAGAAGATGCCGCTGGTGGGGTCAACATTTGGGTAAAAACATACAGTTTTCGTCCTGGCAATCGTACGGAAGGAGACGGCGTTCTCACCAAGTGGAATGTTTGTCTGGGAGCTGCCTGTGTAGAACAAATCTGACACTACATCCAATACTTGAGTCAGCACGACCCATTCTTCATACGTTAGTATAACCTTGGTGCGGTATCCAACTTTTTCGAGCACTACTACTGGCTCAAATTCGTGTTTGGACGATAAACCTATCGTCAAACGCTTAGAATCACCAGCATTGAGCTGATACACAGACGAAAACAACAGTACCGGGCTGGCCATCTCTGTACACTGGCACTAGCAGTCCATTTGGGTAGTAATCAGGTCTAGTCCGGGGTGGTGGGGGTAAAAAAAAACATCAGTACCGGGCTGGCCATCTCTGTACACTGGCACTAGACAGTCCATTTGGGTAGTAATCAGGCCTAGTCCGTGGTGGTGGGGGTAAACGTGTTCAGTCCTGTCCTTATGTAAGGCTGTTACGACTGAAAAACTCTAACGCCAGACCATACATACCAAGCGGCATTACATTTTATTTGAAAGTACTGAGAAGTAAGGATTCGTTGTCCGGAATTATGGAGAACTGTTCTAGTGTTGTGTCAACGTGAGTTAAACATCGTGCTGTTATCGAATTTTTAACTGCTGACAAAGTGATTCCTACTGCGATTCATCGTCGTTTCAAGGCTGTTTATACCGACAATACCGTTGATAGGTCTACTGTAAATCGATTGGCACTAAAATTTGGTGATTGCGAGAATGTAAAGGCCATAATTGTATGGACTGGCGGCATGGACTGGGAAGGAATTCGGGCATGGTATTTTGAATGAATAACTCGACATTCATCTGGAGTTGGTGGTCGTGGTTTTCTTTTTTTATGGTTCTACGCCTCGTCGACATCGAAGCCTTTAGAGGTGGGAAAGGACAGTGGACGACGAACGGTGGGGAATTCGGCCATGTCAAATGAAGAAATCACCCCGTCATTCGCCTCGAGTTATTTGGGGAAACCATGGAAAACTCAAATCTGGATGCCCGGACTGGGATTCGAGCCCACGCCCTCCCAAAATGCTAGGCCAGATCTTTACCGATCACGAGGTGTGATAGGACTGGTGCAAGGATCGGGATCGAATTCAGGCATGGTCTTTTGAAGGAACCAACCCAACATTCACCTGAAGTACGGAGTAATGGCTCGTTTGGTCATTATGACCAGGGTTTTTTATTGCCTGCGCATTCCGCCTCTATCCTAGCCTACTTGAACTTAACAGGGTGTAGAGAACCTACAGTTTAAACTTGAAACCAACAACGGAAGTGTTAAGGCGTAACTACATTACGACGCAAGTTGTGAAAGATGTGAAGGTCAGGTTGAGGGCTTTTCACTTTCCCGTCAGATGGCTTAAGCACCGAATGCAGTAATTTCATAAAAAGCATGGAAAGCCGAAATCTTGATGGTCGGGGCAGGGATTCAAACCCACGTCCTCCCGACGCCTTTTTGAAGGAAACACACCGGCATTCGCTTGGAATGATTTAGGTAAACCATTAAAAACCCAAATTTGGATGCCTGGACGGGGGTTCGAACCCGCGTCCTCCCGAATGTGAGGCCAGAGAGTTAACCGCTCACCCACCACGCTCAGTATGAGCCGTAAGAATACGCACAATACTTTGTCCAAAACACTCGCCGCCACAAACGTCTTTCGCCGAACTTATCGCAGTTAGTAAGTCTTGGTCACTCAATATCCGTACAGTATGCAATATGCCTCTGCCAAAGAAACGGGATAAGTAGCAAGATTGTGTAGTTGATTAGAGTTACTGTATTAGTCTCTAACATGCAGCGTCCCAGCTAAAGATGTTTTGTCAAAGTTCACACTATTTCCCTGTTAACCGCTCACCCACCACGCTCGGTATGAGCCGTAAGAAAAAGCACAAAACTTTGTCCAAAACACTCGCCGTCACAAACGTCTTTCGCCGAACTTATCGCAGTTAGTAAGTCTTGGTCATCAATATCTGGTCAGTATGCAATATGTCTCTGCCAAAGAAACGAGATAAGTAGTAAGATTGTGTAGTTGATTAGAGTTACTGTATTAGTCTCTAACATGCAGCGTCCCAGCTAAAGATGTTTTGTCAAAGTTCACACTATTTCCCTGTGTCTCTGGTGGCAGCAATATCTGCGTAACCAGTCATTTCAGATGTTTGGAAATTTCATGATTATCGAAGCACCATGCAAAAAATTACTTCTCAGAATAGATATTTTTCAGTATTGCCCACGAAAATTACCGAGCGTGGTGGGTGAGTGTTAACGTTCTGACCATGCATTCAGAAGGGCACTGGTTCGAATCTCCGTCTGAGCATCCATATTCTGGTTTTCCATGGTTTCCCCAAATCACTCCAGTGACCGTTCCCTGCATCAATCCTATCCCGCCTCTAATGATATCGATGTTGGCGAGGTGTAAAGCCATACTGGTACGCTAATAATTTATCCACTTACGATGGTGATCCCTTAGTTCGTGGTCTGACGCTAATACACATGAGATTCGCATTCGGGAAGATGCGGTTTCGAATCCTTGTCCGGGCACCCACATCTGAATTTTCGCCTTGGTTTGTTCAAAAGGTCACTGCCGAATTTCTTCCAGTTACTTGCTCCCCGGTCCTTTCCCACTTCTAACGATTTTGACGTCAACGAGGTGAAGCCAGAAAAAAAGCTTTATCCATAGCATTAATTTTCGGGTGATATCCATACTAACCTGCTGCTTACATATAAGTTACACACTTCAAGCACGTTCTTTACCCACCTCCGTATCAAAATTGATCGTCATACAACGTTGCAGCCAGCAACATTAGAAATGTGAAATAAGGTAACGGAGCTCTGTTGCTATCCACAATTGGGTTGATGCAGGTTGTACTGGTCTGGAACCTAGGACGACGCGGTTTCGTCCGGTCAACCAAGTTTCGATTTTACAAGGTTTTTCCGCAACCGCTTGAGGTGAATGCCGGGATGGTTCCCACAAAGGACCATAGTCGAATTCCCCCCGTTCCTTCGTTCAATCCTCTGTCGCCTGTAAAGTTCACGATGAGAGACGACTGAAGAGGCATACAGGTAACACCCTTCGATTTTACAAGGCTTTTCCACAACATTATACAGGTGAAATAAGGAAACTGAGCTCCGTTCCTATCCACAATTGACATTCAGTGTATCGCACTATAAACGTGACTCCATATTTATTTTACTTCGCATGCACAGATACTTGTTTGTTATCACTAGCGCGCGATGGATGCCTGGACGGGGATTCGAACCCGCGTCCTCCCGAATGTGAGGCCAGAGAGTTAACCGCTCACCCACCACGCTCGGTCTGAGTCGTAAGAATATGCACAAAACTTTGTCCAAAATACTCGCCGTCACAAACGTCTTTCGCCGAACTTATCGCAGTTAGTAAGTCTTGGTCGCTAGGAAACACCTCTGCAGCCGTCCTGGGAACATTTCTTAGTACAGGATGATCCTAGTGGAATCGGTATATTCCACCTAAATAATTTATTACAATGCAGCAGCGGCAGTAAATTTTCGATTCAAGCTCTACGTACAACCATCAACGACGCTGCGTGAACGCTACTGTGTTGTTTGCGGAGTTTAATTTTCTAAACAGCCACTCTTAGCGCGCACAATTAACGCCCGCAGCAACGGCACATACAATACGCTATAGAAACCTCACTCCCCCCCAGCAATACAAAGCGTGGCTCAGAAGCCCAAATTTAAGATCAGCTATCGGAAGTACAAGTTTTTTAAAAAATATTATAGTTTAATTGGAAAGGTTATTTTCATAGAATTATCACGATATAAACATTTTTTTTCCTCGCGTTATGTCAAGAGTAGAAATTAAAAGCTTAATATTACGCGAAATGAAGTTGAGTTATAGGCTGAGCAGCTGTTGCGTTCGAGTGGCGATCACAAAAGGCAGCATTGTGTTAGACTCGACCCTCCTTGGGGGCTTAGCCTCTGGCTCAGCGAACGAAATTTGTTATCAACTATCGGAAATAGCAGTTTTTTAAAAAGTATTTTAGGTAAATAGAAAGTTCAGTTTTTTACAATCAACGCTGTATAAATTTTATCATCGTACTTAGTGTGATTGAGGTAGAAATGACGTGCTTAATATTACTTTAAATGAGCTTTCAGAAATGTGTTTTCGTCGTATATTTAAAGACATTAATTCCTAACTTAAGAAAGAAACCTCATTGGTTTAAATCGCATTTTATTAAGCGCTCAATATAAAGTATATTGCTTATTCCCGTCCATTGAATGCCTTCAAACAACGATCGCTGGTTCGAATCCCCGTCTGAGCATCCATATTCTCGTTTTCAAGAGCAATAAAATCGACAGCTATTACTGGGGTGGTGAAGCTGGGGTTACCTCTGGTTCGAACCCCGTCTGAGCATCCATTGGTTCGAATCCCCGTCTGAGCATCCATATTCTCGTTTTCCTGAAATCACTCAGGTGAATATGGGCTGGCAAAAGAGCAATAAAATCGACAGCTGTTACTAGGGTGGTGAAGCTGGGGTTACCTCTGGTTCGAACCCCCGTCTGAGCATCCATTGGTTCGAATCCCCGTCTGAGCATCCATATTCTCGTTCGTCGTATGTTTAAAGACATTAATTCCTAACTTAAGAAAGAAACCTCATTGGTTTAAATCGCATTTTATTAAGCGCTCAATATAAAGTATATTGCTTATTCCCGTCCATTGAATGCCGTCAAACAACGATCGCTGGTTCGAATCCCCGCTTGAGCATCCATTGGTTCGAATCCCCGTCTGAGCATCCATATTCTCGTTTTCCTGAAATCACTCCAGGCGAATATGGGCTGGCAAAAGAGCAATAGAATCGACAGCTGGTACTAGGGTGGTGAAGCTGAGGTTACCTCTGGTTCGAACCCCCGTCTGAGCATCCATATTCTCGTTTTCCTGAAATCACTCCAGGCGAATATGGACTGGCAAAAGAGCAATAGAATCGACAGCTGGTACTAGGGTGGTGAAGCTGGGGTTAGTGTAGGAGAGGGGGGAGGGAGGGGGAGGGGAGGAAAAGGGGGCGTGGTCAAGGACAATAGTGGTGTAACTGAGGTTAGTCAAGTGGCCCTCATGTCAAGTGGTTAGTCAAGTGGCCCTCAAGTCAAGTGGTTAGTCAAGTGGGAGGGGGGAGAACAATAGGTGTGAAATGATTGACAGGTGGGAGGGGGGAGAGACAATAGGTGTGAAAATGATTGACAGGTGGGAGGGGGGAGAACAATAGAACAATAGATTGATACAATGTATCTTTTGGCCGCGTACCGGCCAAACATACCTACTTCAGTATTATAAGAAGAATCCTGTCCCTCTCATGAAACTAGAGGCAGGAACAGGGAAAAAGGAGATTTGATGTAATTTAGAATATACCGTTTCTATCATTTCATCTTCAGTTCAGCATCATCTGAAAGTGTTAAAACTTGAATTTCCATCGACGGATTAGTGAGCAATTCTTTCTTTTTTATTAAGAAAAGAGGATAGAAAGTAGAAATTCCTACTCAGAATACATACTTTCTGTTAAAATTTGGTATGCATATTCATTTCTTCTATTTTTAAAGACTCATGAATCTTGGTCAGTTTCTTTAACACTATCTTTTGAAGCGTGTAAACTGCGATAAATATAAATTGAACTTGTAACAACAAACACCAAAATTCCAATGTATGTCATATCTGCCCCGAAAGTTATATTAGGGTATTGCCAATTAATAAAAAATTTTCTGGCTCGTAATTAAAGCTGAACATTTATTTAATATACACCAAATTTAATAGTAATGAATAATAAGTTTTTATCAACAGTAATTATTTTTGTTTAGTTCAAAATAGTTCATTACGTTGACATTTTTTGCTAACTAGTTGAAAACCTAAAAGTGATGCTTGTGTCTATATATCTTCAATTATAATTTGAGTAGTACGATACCATCAAATAATCTAGGAAATCGTCACCGGAGTCGGCGATGGACTAAATGGTTCCAACTATGTATTCACTCATGCCCAAGTGTAGTATGTGGCTACGACATTAATGAGTCTGACTGGAATTGAAAGATCCTCAGATTAAATTAAGGATGCAAGGGATATCTGCATCAGCATGGCATATGCGGAATTTTCGCGTAAAATCCTTAATCCGCTTTCGCGTCCATATCCGCAATTTTTAATGCGGATGTATAGCGGATGTTTTGTTTACATGGCAATAGATATTATTCCTTGCTCTTTCTCCGAGATTCAGTCCAACGTCGCTTTGCTAGCAAGAAAAGTGGTTGTTTTTCTGGTGAGGTTGTAATAAGAGTAACAATGAACTGAACGATGTTATTACCTGACTGACTAATTAGCGAGTTTGAACTTGCAAATAAAGGTCGGGGCAGACTAGACCGTAGCGAGCACACTCCATCACGGTGCCGAATCGGCCGAGTGTCGTCCGTCATTAGTTTGATTTAATTTTGACGGTGCGGGCCGGTGTCGGGCTGGTGGTTGTGGAGAAGCAGGGCCCGCTCTAGCGGTTTTGCCGCCCCGGACAAATAAGACAAATTGCCGCCCCTTAAGATTATGTAGAATTATATATTTTATTAAAAAATAATTAATTTTTAATCGAATAAAATTTTAATTTTAATAAAATCGTATATTCATGAATAAAGTTATTGAATTTTGATCTAGCTGCACAAAATAGATAAATTAATTATGAAAAATCTGTACATAGCCACAAATTAACCATATTTTTTTACATTTTTAAATGCTATTACAGATGGATATTATCACACAAACAATCTAAATGCCATTATTTTGAAAATAAAACAAGATTGCATCAAATACGCTAAAATCACAAAAAAACTTTCAGTTTGCGAATTTTTATTATATCTTTAAATTTACTTCATAAGAAATTTCATATTCAATTGCCAAAATGGCTAAATCATTAAATTATCAATTTCTTGGTTTCGTAAATGCTTAGCAAGGCGTCGTATACATCTCCCAAATGAAATTTTAAAGGGTTTAATGCCTCTATCCAACTCTCCCAACTAGTGTCACTACATGTTTTCAAAGTTGAACCCTGAACATGCTTTAAGAGTATTGCCCATCGAAAAGTAGATGCCGAAATGAATAAATATATTTTTTCGACCATATTGAAGAAATTAGCCGCTTCCAAGGATGCTTTTGCCATTAATAACAAGATTGAGAGAATGGCTACTAAACGAAATATTGAATGCTCGCGAATTATATTGTTTAATTCTAAATTGCACTCCTGCTTTATTGCCCATCATGTTGGACCCGTTGTCAGTCCCTTTCCTCTGATATCCTGCAAATTTAAACCCAAGTCATTAAGATCTCCAACTATAGTATCAGACATTTGTTTTCCTGTGGATCTTTCGACTGGTAAGAAGCCTTAAAAGCTTTCATTAATTTTAATTTCAACATCAGGATTAAATTTATTGGTTGAAACATATCTGATTACAAGAGTAATTTGCTGTATCATACTAAAGTCAGGAGTACAGTTTAAAATTATGGAAAAATATTTGAATTTTTTTTATTTCATTAATAATATGAGACTTTACACTTTGATGCAGCAGATCTACTATCCCGGTTTGTATATTTTTCCCAAGATATTGAGCTTTAGTCTCTACTTTTTACAGCACTCAACGCACGTGCTCTTCCATAATGGGATCGTATTCAGACAGTAACTCAACCATTTTTAAGAAATTACCGTTATTATGCTCAAACAACTAGTCGCTTGTACCTTGAAAAACCAGACAACTTTTACCAAGTATTTTGGTAATTGCAACGATTCTTCCAATGATTTATTTCGGCATTAATAACTCTTTGAGTGGCAGCATCTACAGTTTTACAACAATTTAATCTTTTGTTCATTTATACCCATGATTTTTGTGCCTGTATATGATTTTTCGAAATTTCATGTTCTCTTAAAGTTTCGCCGAGGTGCTTCCAATTTTTAAAACCCTCCTTTGAGAGAGAACTAACTAAACAGCCGAAAATTTTGCAACAGAAGCAGTAAACGCAGTTTTGTGAAAGGTAGTAGCTAATCTCGCAATATTTGCTCTCCGTTGCTTAAAATTCGTGCATAATATTTTGCGCTAAAATGTCGACCTGTGTCATTGGAAGGAAATTTGTAATTATGCAATAGTTTAGGTGGACCTTGCTTTACTAAAAGGCTTTTTACGGCGTCTCATAAAATTATTGGCCACAAAGTTTTAGAACGCCTTCTGTGAGTCTCACGTTGGTGTCATTTCCAATTGGTTTAGAAACTTCGTTCATTTGTATGCTATTATTCTCTGACGATTCTGTACTTCTTTTGTATCCCCATCTGATATTGGATTCTAAGATTTTTTTTTGGTAAACCCTGAATACAGGATATTTTTTTAACGCGCCAGATTGATTCTGCCTTTCAGCTTCCTATCCCAACCTTCTTTTTTTGTACTGGTAACCAGATAGTTTTCTTTGACCATCAGACATTTTGGAAGAGGCACGCACGTAACTCAAACAATGTACTCTATAAAATAATATAAAAAGTAAATATTTATCCTTGTTCTAGATAAGTTAAAACCATATTCTCAGTCGATATAAAAAATATTTATGCACAACACAAAATATTTTCCATACCCTGTGAACATAAAGAAAGTCTAGTGTTACTAAACAGTCAAAGCTTATTCGCGGAGGATAGGATCCGTAAATTTGCTGCAAGTGCAGAAACCGAGTATACAGAATGGCAATTTCTATAGGCTTAAACGGAATACGTTCCACGTTCACAAAAAAATTAAAATTAAAAAAAAATGATGTTGTGGAGTGATTGTCGCGCAATGTACTTATTAAACCAACTGACAAAGTTATTCACATTCACTAAAATAGTTAATGAATTTCTTTTCGTTGAAACGGTTTACAAATGCAGCAATTAGAGTATCTGGAAACAGCATTCGTATTTATAATAAGCATCATGGGTTATTATATATTAGCAGTTAACATTCGAAATTGAATATACTCATGGTATGTGAAGTAACCGGTAATCAGCAGCTGTTAATATTATTTATTTATTAATGATTATAAGTACTGTCCCACACCCACTAAACTTCAGTATTTTCACAAGCGATCAAAGCTAGCGTATGTAATTTAACCCAACGATAACACTTTCAATGCCTGTATCTAATGTTTACAACAAATCTGTGAGGCTCGGATTACGAGAAGAAATTATTACGCAAAATATTCCACTTCGAATTCCAATAACTAAGATCCATATTGATTTGGTTCATCAATTCAATAAAATAAATACTCAGCATCTCCCGTCAAGCACTATCGATTCCGTGTTTTAGAGCCTAACTGCAATTGCTAAAAACACTCCTTTTCGCCGTGTCTAGAAACTTGTGGGCAGTATAACGTCGGAATCAGCGCCGGATAGCAAAGGTCAAGTGTAACACCCCCCCCCCCCTTACCGCGCTTCTGTTGTGCGCTTATGTCGTATATCCAACTAAATAACAGTTTAATCATAGATGTACTTACCTTTAGAAATTATAAAATCCTGAAGTAAATTTTATGAACTTCTACTTATCAGTGATAATGTAATAGTAAGACTATGCTGTTTTGTAATGAAACCACTTTAATAATTAGCAATAATAAGCAAGTTGAGACAACAAAAGTCGAAACAGCGTTCTACTCGCGTGCTAAGGCCCAAATCACACAGAAGAGACGTGGCGCGGACGCTGCGTATTTTGAAGTTGCTCTTATGGCGTAATTCATACAGAGGCGGCAGGACAACGGCGCGCCCCTTTGAGGTCCGCGCCCCGTCTCTTCGAAGTCTCTAGGGGCGCACCCAAATAGCTAAGAACTGTAAGTTTTTAACGAACGAAAACATCGGTATGTGGATTTTTTTTTATTAATTGGGTATTTAACACATTAATATCATTAATATTTTTCTCACACTTACAGCCGAAATGGCGCCGCTAAATTTTAGCGCCCCGGGCAAATGCCCAGTTTGCCCCCCCTGGAGCGGGCCCTAGGAGAAGCATATAGAAAGAGTTTGGAAATTTCTGGTTCTTTCCGACTAAATATTGTTTTGGCATTAATGATTACTTTAGAAAAGTGTTCTCCTTTCATCCTTTGTAAAATATAGATAGAGTCCTTGCATGTTCGCATTAACAAATCAAAACTTTGTCCAAGGTGAAGATAGATTTCAAGGTCTGTAAAAATTGAATCCGAGACCACTTCCATACCAGAAACACACGCGTCAAGCATCTGAATCTAGAAGTACTGAAAAATATGCAATCAATCATAGAAAAGTACATTTGTGTTTTAGGAAAACAAAAATAAATTATATAGAAAAAAGTACGTTGATTTTATTATGTTTGAATATTTATTGTTCATTACATCCAGATTTGTTTCTTAAGTCAGATGGTTAAGGCTTACGATTGATGTACTGAAAGTCGCTGGTTCAAATCCTTGTCTCAGCTGTAATTTTTACTGGTCTAAAAATTAACATTCACCTCTGACAAAGCTTTGATTTGTTAATGCTGAGATGCTAGGACGCTCTGTGGTTCGAGTTTCATGTTAATCTATAGGTCTCCTTTTCAAATTAGGTGACAATGGTATGTTAGAGGAGTACTGCGCGGCTGATAAGAAACATTGTGACTGGAATTTTTAGATCGCATAAATTATTATTATTTTTAAGAATCTTTGCAGTCTGTATTTAAATTAAAATATATAATAATATTATTATTTTTTGTTAAAGAAATATTGAGTGAATCGAAAGGAACCTCAACCAATACAAACACGTTAAATGTGAAGTGCGAGACGCTTGATATTTCTTTGTGACTTACAAGAGGACTTTAAGGTCTCGGAAATTCAGTTTGGGATGAGACTTCGAAGGTTAGTAGTATACCTTGAGGGTTTCCACCCAGTAAACTAACAAACCTCACTAGCCAGAAGATCCCGAGAAAAAGTTTACGCCCAGCTCACATATCGGTCGAATAATATTCCATACCATTACAGAGGAGTGGCTCAGTCTTTAACGGACTCACTTGTCAAGCGGACGATTCGGGTTCAATGCTACCTCGGGGAACTCATTTAATTGTTTTAAAAATTATAACAACATTTTTAAAAACAAATTACCTAAAATATTATCAAATAAATTATATTTTTTATTTATGAAATAACTGTTGCTAATTAAAATGTGAATTAATGATAATTGTATTTAGTTGAATAATTTCAAATGAATTTTTAATGGATGTAAATTAAATCTTTAACTTTTGGGTAGGGTTTTATTTAGTTAAAAAATTTACAATATCATCTTTATTTGTTAATTTTTCATTTTACATACAAGCACTAGAATCATTCCTAATGTTTTATATCATAACTTTTTTTAAATTTGCCGTAAGTTTTAAAACAATTTAAAAAAGTTAAACGAGGAGCATTGAACGCGGGTTACCCGCGTGGTAAGCAAGTTCGCTACACACTCAGTCACTTTCGCTATGGTGATATGGCATACCGGTATATGAGCTGCGCATAAAACTTTAGAGCCCCTTTTCTCGGATTAATCTGGCTAGTCCGTTCTACTATTTTGCTTGTTGGACACCCTTAAGGTATAGTACCAATCTGCTAAGTCTCATCCCGAACTAAATTTCCGAGATCGTAAGTTTCCCTTGTATTTGAGAGATACACGACAATCTTTCAGTACAGTACAGTGTGACGGTCATTTGTTAAAACTGCGTTGGGATACTGTTGATAGAAAAGCTAATTTTAGCATAGAGAGTGATCTGAAGAAAGTGTTGAAGAAGGCACAACTCCCTAGGGTGGAGAATATGCAAGTCCCAAGTCGCCAAGACCAGCTGCAATTTAGCCACGCTGTGAAGCGAGTAAATATGGAAGCGGAAGAGCTGTTTGGAACAGCACGAGTTCTATTGTGGTGGTTGTGCCTGTGAAGACCACCAGTAGGTGAGGTTTCACTAGGCCTGGCCTACACCTGAGCAGGAGAGGCTAGGAAAAACTTTCCGAGTTGTTAGTTAAGGTTGCCCTTCCAGTTGTGACCGGGTCAGGACTGCACCTTTTTTGGGTAAGGAGCTGCTGGTGAGGGGATGAAAATAGGTAGTCAAAGGGACACTGGATGTAGTTTCATCGTAAGAAAAATCAAAAATGCTAAAGAAATAGAAAAAGCTTCTGAGACAATAACAGAGTGGGGAAGATCTGTGAAGGTGAATGTTGTGGCTCAAAATATCACAAAGACAGTGATAAGTGTGTTACTGGTAAACTGTAGAAGTATAATGAACAAAGTAATGGAGTTTAAAGCCTAATACAGATGCACGAACCTCAAGTAATACTAGACAATGAAGTTTTTCCTGTTGGCTACAGAGTGTACCGCAGACATAAAGGAGCAAGGGGGGAAGGGTATTCATACTTGTAGCAAAGACTACTACAGTTCACTGGTGTTCGCATATTATAACTATGAGTTGCGTGGGATAGATGTC
The DNA here is from genome assembly GCA_031002005.1 of Vandiemenella viatica. NCBI lineage: Eukaryota > Metazoa > Arthropoda > Insecta > Orthoptera > Morabidae > Vandiemenella > Vandiemenella viatica. The sequence continues at coordinate 18,409 of JARYHS010013172.1, read as the reverse complement.
CTACGAGAAAAAAAAAAAAAAAAAAAAAAAAAAAAAAAAAAATCAGCTACATACTGCAGTGAGAAAATGAATGATAAAGATGATGCTCTTGGGTAGAAACTAAATTCATATTCAAAGTTCAGAAGTGAGCATAGAATGGTGATTAAAGGTTAGAATTTTAACTTACCCGGTGTCGGCTGGGCAGGAAATAACTTAAATAACACAAAGGAACAAAGATTTGCAAATACGAGTGGTGTTGAATAAGTAATGCAACACTTTTTTTTCTGAAACTGGGGTTGTTTTACTCAGCATTTAAATAAACCATGTTATTTCCCAATCTTTTAGTTACACAACACTAGTTTTCAACATAATCTCCATTCAATGCTACGGCTTTACGCCATCTTGAAATGTGAGCCTTTATACCTGCACGGTACCATTTCACTGGTCGATGCCAGAGCCAATGCCGTACTGCAATTATAACTTCTTCATCATCCGCGTAGTGCGTCCCTCGGATTGCGTCCTTCGTCGGGCCAAATATATGGAAATCCGACGATGCGAGATCGGGGCTGTAGGGTGGATGAGGAAGAACAGTCCACTGAAGATTTGTTAGCTCCTCTCGTTTGTGAAGACTTGTTTGAGGGCTTAAGTTGTCGTGAAGATGGAGAACTTTGTTCTGATGTCTGTGCCTACGAACACGCTGAAGCCGTTTCATCAATTTTCGAAGAGTAGCACAATACACCCCAGAGTTGAACATTTTACCACGGGGAAGGACATAGACCAGAATAACCCCTTCAGCGTCCCAGAAAACTGTAGCCGTGACTTTACGGGCTGAGGGTATGGCTTTAAACTTTTTCTTGGTAGGGGAGTGGGTGTGGCGCCAATCCATTGATTGCCATTTCGTTTCGGGTTCGAAGTGATGAACCCATTTTTCATCGCCTGTAACAATGTTTGACAATAAATTGTCACTCTCAGCCTCATGACGAGCAAGCAGTTCCGCACAGATGGATCTCCATTGTTCTTTATGGTCTTCGGTTAGACATCGAGGGACCCAGAACGGAGGTGAGTAGGTTAAAGAGATTAGTGAGACGAGGACACATCACAGTTAAGAAACAGCAAGATAGTAGGGAATTCTTGAAACAACTAACCAAGGAATTAATACCGTCAAACTGGCCAAGGATGAGTTTATAAAGAATATTATTGGTTCAGGGAGACCTCTGACTGATGCTTCTAGAAATTTCTACAGATATACCAGAAAAATTATGGGAAGAGAGGGTGTTGAGACAATTACAGATAAGGATGGAGAAGAAGTAACTGAGGATTAAGATTAGGAATAGGTATTAAGTAAATGGTTCAGTGAGACCAATAGGGACAATAATTGTGGAACGATAGGGTTTATATCTGAAAAAGATTCCATCTGCACAGTTGGAAGAGAGCGGATTAGAAAATTTGAACTTAAATATGAAGATATCATGCAGGAACCAAGGAATCTAAAAAACCGTAAAGGGGCCAGTGTGGATAATATTAATATAGATCTCTTAAAGGTAGTAGGATGGGACATTGTACCTTACCTTGAAACATTATTTAAATTGAATCTGGATACTTGTTGTTTACCAGATGACTGGAAAAGTGTGATACTCGTAGTAGTTCCAATCCATAAAGGAGGGGTGATAAATGGGGTTGAAAACTATAGGGCAATCAGTTTGACATCAGTGGTAGGTAAATTAATGGAGAGATTGAAATGCAACCATATCAGACCTCTCTGTGAAAAACCTAATTGGTTTTCAAGTCAGCAACATGGCTTTAGACAAGGATATTCATGTGAATCTCAGTTAGTGGACTATATGCAAGAGATTTCTGATGTAATAGAAAGGGGAGGTAAGATTAATAGTGTAGCACTAGATCTTTCAAAGGACATTGACAGAGTGAGCCATAAAATGGTGCTAAATAAGGTAAAAACTATTGGCATTGACAAAAAGGTGATTTGCTGGGTAGAAGAATTCAAAAAGGTAGAAAGCAAAAAGTCAGGGTAGGAAACGTAGTATCAAGAGAAGTGGGAGTGAATATGGGAATACCACATGGTAGTGTATTGGGACCATTGCTGTTCAATACTCTGATGAATTGAATGAATTACTGTCAGAGGTTACATTGTTTGCAGATGACAATGTTATATAAAAGTATCAAAACAACAGAAAACTGTAAACAGCTGCAGGGTGATATATATATGATAACTAGCTGGGTGAGTCAATATGGGATGAAGGTAAATGCAAAGAAGAGCCAGCTTATTAGGTACACAGATAAATTGTTAAAGGTTTATTATGATTATACAGTGGTGAAGGAGCTAATTATTAAAGATTCGAAATATAAATACCTCGGCATAACATTTGATAGCAGTCTTAACTGGGCAGGGCACATTAAACAGGTAGTAGGGAAGGGGTTCAAAATCCTTCACCTTTTGAAAAGAGTGATGAGGGTATGTTATCAGGGTCTTCGGTGGTTTAATTATTCCAGTAATTAATTAAGTAGTCCACCAAAATTCAGTTTAAGATTTTTGTTTATTTTTCAAAATAACAAATCAGCGATATTTGTCACAAGCAAAGATACAATCCACAGATACTACTGACGCAGTTGTAAAGAGAATCTTTATAAACTGACTGTAAACTAAACTGTCCTTCTGCTGATTTCTTTATATAGGCTGTATCGAAATTTCTGGAATTCTTCAAAGACTTCCGCGAGATATTTCTGTAACATTAACAATTACTCAAACAATTAAACTTATTAAAAAAAATCCGAAATAGTACTTAATCATTTAACATCATTATAAAACTGTCAGAAATGGAAATTAAAGATATTTAAATACAGAATAATTTACAGAAATCAATTTAAACTGTAGAAAATTGTATCATAAAACTCGATTTAGTATAAAATAAGTTGGCTCGACTGGCAGCGCTGATCCTGATAGCTTTCCTGTGTTTTACTGGACACTTTGGTCGGTATACTTTCGCTCCACTAAATATGTATTTCAGGCAATGAATACCTAAATTATAAAGTATTTTTATTTCTTTTATAAACTTTTTATTTTCCTCTTTCTATAAATATACTGTGCTTTATTTATTCATAAATAATTAGTAAACCTCCATCAAATAAACGTGAACAACATGCTGCTGACAATAAAGGTCACTTATGAATGTAAAACAGAGAGCAGGTTCTTGCAAAATCGCGGGGACTTTTGAAGACAGTGTGGCCCTACCAGAGTACACAAACGCCCGTGGAGTGACAGCTGACAGCAGAAAAACGCGCAACAAACAACAAAGCTCAAACACAGTGACTGACTTTCCATCGATAATACAGGTCGTCATAATGATCTGATGTTCGATATAGACCACACAGCGTGAGAAAAACAAATAAATATAAAAAAAAGATTGCATAAAATTTAACTGAAAATAAACAAGATGAATTGTTTCTTGACTGGAATTGTTAACTTGATTATGATAGACAGTATACCAAGGTATACAAGTTAAATATTTTAAAATTATGTAACGGTACAGAAATTAAAATCTACAAGAAGCAGGATATCAGAAAATAATGGTATTGTCATAACTAATTTTGAGAAATTAAAAACCAATACAATAGAGACTTGTTCAGATAAATGAAACAGTGATTGTGCTATCGGCAACAGGAAAGAAGTGGCCGCAGATTAACAGACGTCGCGTCAGCTCAGTTGTGGTGGGTGTCAAGCGCTGACGTCACAATGCGGCTACCCATTAGAGCCGGTCTACAGATAACGTCTTGACTGACGTTTTACTTGATCAGACAAAACATTGTGTGTGGACAGCAAAACGGACGTTTTACCTGAACTGAATGAAGACGGACGACTTCCAGAAAACGGATCGGCGGGAGCATTGTTTCGTCTTGACTGACGACTTCCAGCATTGTAGTCGGTCTTCACTAATGTTTTCCCTTCAGTTTTTAATCATTTCTCAGCTTCTGCAGAGCTAAAATAGGTACTTTTTAGGTTTTATTTTCGAAAATATTTTACGCGGTGGTCTTTTAGAATCTAGGACAGTGATTTACGAATTTCATTGAGTTGTATCCTAGTAATCCTTGTATACGGTAAGTTAAAATCAAATGACTCCAGCGTCCGAGACAAGAAAATTAAGCATTTGCTTTGGTTGATAAATGTAAGCAAGTATATCTTGGAGATACAAAGGAAACGGATATGAAAGAAATATTCAATTCTTCAGTGTTTCTTAAAAGGTTGCAAAAAATTAAGCAGACGGCAGATTTGGTGCTGGTGCTGGTGCCGATGATATTTACAAATCTTCTCCGTGAAATTTCTACCCTCAATTAATCTTAAATTATAAAGATACTCCAAGAGAAACAATTATTAATACAGAGGATGATTCAGAAGTTGAAGTAAGTTGTTAACCACTGCAAATTAACAGAAATGTACATATAAAAATGAAGTAGATTTATTTAATAGCTAGACAGTAGTAGTGCTAAATACAAACGAAGGAAATAATTATTTTATTTTATCAAATTATCCTAATTGTCTTGCCAATGTCATGATCCTTGGTTATTAAGTACATCTTGAATGCATCCCTTACATGTTTTGCATCTTCCAGAACAAATCCACGTCTTCGTAATTGAATGTTGTGTATATTTCCTGGTTTCAACATTTCATATATAACTCGAAAAGATTCTGGTATAAGGGGTCTAAGAGACTGTTGCAACATTACAGCTGTGAACTCACGATCTTGAGATTGTTTCGACATTACAGTTGTGAACTCTGCATCTATGTAGTTTCTACTTGTTACTAGAAATCTTATTATAGCAGTCAGTCTCTCAAGGAGTAAGATTCTCCCAGTCACAGCAGTGTTTTGTTTTTAGATTATTTCAAATAAGGATCCATAATCATTCGAAAATAATTACACCAGCCTTCAGGTTCATTAGGTAATTTTCGAAGCAAATTCAGATGGAAGTACCTTTTCCTCTTTAGCAACAATCTTCTAGACCATTCTTACCTTTTAATCTCATCAGACATAGTGAAATAAACCACTAAAAGTAATGCTAAACCCATGATTTCAATAAACTGAGCTAAAGACGGAAGTCAAAAACGTAAGCGTGTGGACGCGAGTTTTTGGTCAGTTTTACCTGACGTCTTGCCTGATCAAGTAAAACGTCAGTCAAGAGGTAACGTGTAGACCAGCCTTTATATTGTTGAGAAAATCAAGACGCAAAAATCACGAATGACAGTCGCGCTAATTGCAAAAATGTCAAACAAAACACGACTATTGTCAGAGATATTCCTGTATTTGCGTTTACCCGTTAGTAGAGACTTTGGTGGCGGTCTGGTTTTTCACTGGTTAAGGCGCATGACTGGGGTTTGACATTTCCCCGCTTTGAATCCCTGTTTCGGCGGGGATTTTCATAGACCATTAACTCGACCTTCAACTCTGGCACAGCTTGCTGCGTAATGTGAAGTACACCATAAGGCTCGTTTCACACGGGACACTCGGTGTCCGGCCACTGAATTCTTAGACACCGGCCACCGGAATCTTAGCGCGGCCACTTCAGAGCCACTTGGTGTCTCTTACGTCAGAGACACAGCTCCCGCTTTCTCACCGACAATGAAGGCGATTGTTGTAATTCATATTGGTACTAGTTTTATTCAGAATGTTGGAACCTGAGGAATTAGCCGCGGCAATATGCATTTTAAACAATCTCAAAAAAAAAAAAAAAAAAAAAAAAGGAAAAGAAGGAAGTGGGTTCATCCAATATGTGCTAAGAGATTAGAAAGTGGTGCATTTTATACGTTGTTTAACGAAGTTCTGGCGGATGATAGAAAGTTCTTCAATTATTTCAGGATGTCACAGTCTACGTTTCATGAACTACATGAAAAAATAAAGTTTGGATTTAATTACCAGGACACCAATATGCGAAAATGTATCCCAGGGATTGAGAGATTGGCTGTAACAATTAGGTCATAAAAAATTCTTTTTGTAATTATAGAATTTATTATACTGTCAAAAATTTAAAAATAAATCTGCATGAATATGTAACATTAATACATTACATTTTAAGAAGATTCATTGCTCATAAGTGAGAGCAAACTCGAATCGTCAGATGGAACTGGAGATTGCTGGTTGGTAACTTCTGCACCGTTGTGTTAGGCTTGGGAACAGAGTGATGGTTAAGGTGGTGCATATTTCTTTGGTAATATTCATTTTGCAGATATGGCGGATAATGGATAGGAGCAGAAGCAGTGGAAGGAATGAGATATCTGTTATAATTGTCGGAACCACATGGCAGTGGATCATTATATTTTGCTAAAACCTGAATAATTTCTGCTTTTGCAAGTAACTTTTTATTTTCAGGAATGGTTTTTAAATGTGCATGTAGGGAAAGTAAAAATAACTTGTCATCATCGTCATCAGCTCTGTCAGAACGCACCTTATTGACTCTCTCAGTGTGTCATTAAGTTCCTTTACAGTATCCTCTGAGTCATGCGATTTTTTTTTTCCTTTTTTGGCCACGATCTCTCGGAGAAATAAATTCCTCCGGAATGTGTGCTTCTGGTTCATGGCATTCATTTTCAGGTTCCAGGCTTGAGTGTGTTTTAAAAAACAAAATCATAAATTAGTATTTTCAAAAAATTAAAAAAAAAAAAAACTATTTTTTGATCTCACAAATCAGATTTTACCTGTTGTTTTGAAAAGTCGGCTTTAAAAATTTAAGCATTTTAAAATAAACGTATGATTTTTGCTGGACGCTTCGTCACCTGACTTAGATATCTTTTGCTTTGCTAATTCCCTAGTGAAGCTATTTCTCAAGCTCTTCCATCTGCGTTGCATTTCATGGCCTAAAACAATTACAATAAAATATTAGTTTCTTTTAACTGTTCAAAACAATGTCTGTTTTAGAAAATTACCTTACTTTTAAATAATTTACAGATATCTGGCTGCCGGAAGTTCTCTAACTGACCTGCATTACTACTATAGAATTGGCATCTCAACGCTATCCGGAATTGTGCAAGAAACGTGCAAACTAATATGGGAAACATTAAAAACTGAATGTATTCAACCTCCAACGCAAGATAAATGGCGGGAAATTGCCGACGGTTTCAATAAGAACACAAATTTTCCAAATTGCCTTGGTGCTATAGATGGGAAACACGTTAGAATAATAAAACCTATTGATAGTGGGTCACTGTATTATAACTACAAAAAGTATTTCTCAATTGTTCTGTTGGCGGCATGTGACAGCAACTATAATTTCACTTATGTTGACATTGGTTCATATGGGCGAAATTCAGATGCAGGAATTTTTAAAGAAAGTCGGCTTTGGCATGCTATACAATCAAATTCCTTAAATGTCCCCGCACCTGCACCGATAGGAAGTCATACAAATGCAAAATTTCCCTTTTTTTTGTAGGAGATGAGGCATTCGGCTTATCAAAACACATTCTTAGACCATATGGTGGTAAAAACCTCTCTACTACAAAAAGAGTATTTAATTATCGCCTAAGTCGAGCCAGGAGGTATATTGAGTGCACATTTGGAATATTGTCCAACAAATGGCAAATTTTTCACAGGCCACTTAACGTAGGAATCGAATTTTCTGAAGACATTGTTAAAGCATGCGTTATTTTACACAACTTTGTGCGCTCCAGAGATGGTTTCATGTTTGATGATACCCTCTCATGCGAAGGATTCATTGATTTCGATGAAGCCAATAACGTAAAAGCAAAACAACCAACGGAAATAAGAGATTCATTTGCAGAATTTTTTGTAGGGGAAGGCAATATTCCATGGCAATATAATAGAATATAAATTTTTTGCAGTATCAATATAGTTGTAATTAGTTATTAAATTCTTTGTATAAACTGTAAAACTTTAAATTTAAAATGAAAAAATAAATTGTAAATTTTAAATACAAAATTTACTTACTTTTCTTGTTTTTTTCTTCATCTGGTTCCTTGAAATCGGGCACCATCAAACAAAATATTTCATCCCAACACTTGTTTTTCTGTTTTATTTGAATACTCCACTGCTTGAACATCCCATAGAGCCGGTCTTTCTCGAATCAGCTCTATAAATTGTTCAGTATCAAAGCACTCCATGCCACTGGTGTCTCGTGTGAACGGTCTAATAGAACTGACTGGTTGGTTGGTGGCCGAGACACAGGGCAGTGTCCGAGCGGCTAGAGGGGAAAGCCACCGACCAGACACTGAATCCAGTGGCGCAAGACACAGCCGCTCCGTGTGAACGCTCTCATTCTGTTCCATGTTCCGGCGGTGTCTCAAGATTCAGTGGCCGGACACCGAGTGTCCCGTGTGAAAGGAGCCTAATACTTCCGTGGTTCAGATTACACTTTAAATTGTTGGTATCCCATACCTGGTAGGACTTCCAGGTTCGATTAAGGTGGCAAAATGTGCAGCCGATAAAAACCCTATAACTAAGTCACTACGACCACACGACCCTTTTTAAGCTAATGGCTTTGGAATGGGCAAATATTAAATTATTGCAGCTTTTACTTTTATTGACAACTTTTTGTTTTATAGCAATATTAGATTGAGATAAATGTTTCATGCTGTTAAGTGATACATCTGCCATGAAAATTCCAAAACATACGTCTGGGTGTGTGACATCGTGCCTGATGACTTCATTTCTAGTGTAAAGCCTTGGTCACACGGAGCGATTTTTGTCGAATCACGGCAATCAGTCGCCGCGATTAATAGCAGCTGTTAGCCTGTCACACGGAGCTACTGGTTTGTGTGATTAGGTTGTGGCTAGCGAAGTCATGTATCAACCTTATTCGTTGGTTAGGATGTCCTAAAAATCGCGTCGTATAGTTCTGAGACGATTGACTCGTTTGGCTAATGCTGAGTTGAGTAAAAATTTGTTAAATGAAATTTTAAAAACGAAATGGGTTATTACTGGATTAGACGAAGAGACAAAGTGGGGACTCCGCGTTTCTTCTGATAGAACTAGGAATCAATAGCCTACTGTAATATTCAGCGGCTAACTGAAGGAAACTTTGATAAATTACATGAAGTGGTTACTTCTCAACTTGTCAAAAAGATACACTGATAAGACGTGCGATTCCATGTAGGTCAAAATTAGAAATTAACTTGTGTCGCATGACAAGTGGTGATGATACCCGATAACCTGAAGTCTATGGAGTATTTATTCATAGTTAAATTATTTTCCTAATTTTTTTCTGAGATGTTCGTCAGATGGAATCATCAATCTAGTTTCATTCAACTCAATAAATAAGCTACTTAAACGATTTTTTTTCGCGCTTTCTTGTTAATATATTTATTGTTTTGGTGTCCAACAGTCCTTCATATTTCCAATTAACATAAAAAAATCAGCCAATCTGTCACATTTCCTCCCGGTTCTCCATGAAGGCAAAAAACAGTGAACGCTACTTCTTACAACAATAAAAAGACTAGCGATTGAGCTTTCAGACGATGTGCCAACGACGCTGTGTAGCAGCGACTGGGTCACGTGACCGCCAAAATCGGCCGCTACTTGCGATGACAATAGGCTATTTGACAATATTAAAAAAAATTATAAATTGAACTCATTCTTATAGATTAATGCTTCAGGAAGCTAATTTTTTAAATTTTGAGAAAAAAAGTGGATTATTTTTAATAAAAAAGCGAAATAAAAATCATACTTTTCTTACATCTGGTCACGTGACAGAAAACGTTCTAGGATTGGTGGTCGCTTGAGTGACGTCACACGTCTGTAAGCGCTGCGGCTAGGAATGGAGCGTTTCCTATTATCCAAGTTTTCAACTATTTTTATTGTTTTTTGCTGGTCATTTCTTGTTATTAATGAAATTTCAATTTGAATACAAAATCGAGAACATTATGTAAAAGCCTACAGCGGAAAAATTACGAAAATAGACGCCTTATTTGTGAGGCTGGCTATAGAAAAAAAAACTGGCTTTTATTCTACTGAGCTTAAAAATGTAACAGCTTCTATTTTAGACTCATTTATATTTAAATTGAAAGTTAGTGATTGATTGTTATGCGTTAGCAAACCATATGTCGAAAAATTCTGTACGCGAAATTTGTGTAGTCATGCTGAAAATAAAGAAAAGTTGTATGGGTGTCGCAAATATGAGCAAACTAATTAAGGTATTTCTTGTATCTAATAAACAGCTCATTCAAATAAATATAGTAAGAGATCGGTATAATGTGGTATAATGAACTAAAACTCATCATGAAATTGGCTCAGTAGTTTTTTTTAATTAAAAATAATCTCGTTTTGTTTTAATGATGCTATTGTATCACGGAAAAATCATGCGTAAACTTACCTTGAAGCTCACCAAAAGCAATAGCAACACACAAATCACTACTAACACGCAGAAATACAGCGTAATCATCGACCAAACTCAATGGATTAGCGCGGCCGACTGAAGCGCTCGTTCGGTGGATCACAGGAAGCCCATTGTTCAAACTATTTTTTTCTATTGTTAGGCGTAAATTCGTTGAAAATAAACCTTTGTTCCGAATAGTATGGTTCATCTACTTTGAATATAAGTAACTACCAAACCGGACATTTGTCCCTCTAGATTTAGAAAATATCACACTGTGCGGCGTCCTCCCGGATGTGAGGCCAGAGCGTTAACCGCTCACTCACCACGCTCGGAACAACTGGATGTTGTGGGTCATTTTTCTTAATTGCAGATTAAAGATTATGGATAAAAAATATTTTTTGTCAATAAAATTGAATTTGTTTGTTTATTCATTTACCTACCTCGTTTCACTTCATCTGACATGAAGAAACTGTGAAGTGTTCACTATTAACATAAAGAGAAGCAATTAAGAAGTAGTGTCAGGATAGTTGCGTGATTGAAGAGTGGTAATGGAATTCAGAACGTCCTACGTTCGAAGAACCTTGGTTGGGATAATATTTTTTATGTGAATTTTTTTCGGTATTTGTTTGCTGTTTTTTGCACTACCATGTTTTTATTCGAGGAATTCATAATAGTTGCTAAGCGCCATGCAAGTGTTTGAAACAAAATGCTACCATGCATGAAAAGTTTTAATTTTTAAACTTACCAGAGAGAGAATATCATGCAAAAAATACAGGTGCACGGCCGTGAACAATGGAATTTATTATAGAAGTGACATCACATGTAGAAATTTCATGCTAATCTTGCAACAGTTCCAGAACGCTTTGTGTCCTTTTCGTTGGAATTTTTACGTGACGATACAACTGTAGGTTACCTTCCTGACATAACTGCGTCTATTAGGCGATATTTACTTTTAATGTAGACGTCATTTTCAATTAAAAAAAAAAAAAAAAATCTTTTTTTCGGTGTGCAAGTAACAACCAATTTCCTTTTTGAAATCTTCTTTGGTTGTTTCAAATGGTTGTAATTCGCTTGTTATCCAATAATTTGTGAAGCCTTCAGAAAAAAGAATAGAATAATTAAACTGATTTTCTGGTGGATTTTCGGGAAAAAAATATTATGCAATGCAACCAACAGCAACCAGTATCCAAAGAAAATGACAAAAGAAAACCAACTTAAAATATTCCGAAGCGAGAATCTAACCTTAGGACCAACCCTAATAATTCTCGCCTTAAACAACGTATTACATTTACTCTACGAAATTGCGGTGTAAATGTGATTCACAGAAAATCGTAAGTGACTTTGTTGCAATATCAAAATGAAGTTGTTACATTTTTAAGCTCCACAGAATAAAACTCAGTGGTTGTTTCTATAGCTAGGCCCACAAATAAGGCGTCTACTTTCAATATTTTTCCGCTGTAGGCTTTTCCAAATTTTTTCGATTTTATGTGCAAAACGAACCTTCATTAATAACAAGAAATAACCAGCAACAAACAATAAAAAAAGTTGAAAACTTGGATAATAGGAAACGCTCAATTCCCAGTGGCAACGTTTACAGACGGGTGACGTCATGACTGCCGTTGCACGCGCCAGGCAGCAAATGAGTGTTTTGGCGGGCTTTTAAATTCTTTAAATTTTAACTTTGAATTTTTCGCAAAATAATGCACTTTTGTCAAGAAATCTCTTCAGTCGGTGAATAAGGTGTACCAATAAACAATTTAAAACCAATTCCAAGAAGTAGTCAAATACCCTATTCAACATGTTCAAATCGAATCGCTTCTATTTTTGACAGCTGCTAGTCGAGTCTGTAGCAGCGATAAATTTTCACACGAAGCGAGTAATCGCTGCTATTCAAGCAGAAGCGACAAAAATCAGCCCGTGAGACCGAGGCTTTGAGGCTTACACGCTGGAGGTGGCGTGGCGAGAACTCTGCCACAGCGCACCGGTAGGGGTACAAGATAGACTTGCAACGAATAGTAAATTAGACCATACACCGAATATTATTCAGAATTTTTTTTTTTTTGCTTAGGGCTTTACGCGTCGTCGAGGTCATTTGAGGCAGGGAAGGACTGGAGACTAGAAACGGGAAGGAATTCAGCCATGGCCTTCCTGAAGGAAGCATTCAGGCATTCGCCAGTAGTGATTTGAGGAAACCATGCAAACCTCAAATCTGGATGCCCGGACGAGGATTCGAACCTGCGTCCTCCCGAATGAGAGGCCAGAGCCTTAACTGCTCGCCCACTAAGCTCGTTCTTCAGACTTCCTGCCGAACAGCCGAATATTCGCAATAGTATTCTGTCGATTTGGTGCCAACATCGTTGTTGGTGCTCTTGTATATTTTGATCGATGGCCTAAAGTCGCAATATGATGGAAACAGCGACGGCAGCCTTACTTAGTCCCCTGTTCAGTCCAAGAGGGCGACGACGGAAGAGTCGGTTCGGAGTACTCACTCAGCTTTCATGGGGTGTTTCGAAGATATTGTTGCATAGAAAAATACGATCAATATGGGGACACAAAAATGCAGTTGCTATTGAAATTCATGTTAAGAGTAGAGTAGAGCGTCCATAATCCGAACTAACTGGCAGCGAGAGTGGCTCGGGTTAGCGATTTGTTCGGATTTTCGATTTGTATAGTTTCGGTTTACACAGTTCTTAATTGACTTTAAAATTTAATTAGGAACTTTATAATTTTACACCTAGTTTCCTTCTGATTCATTTTGGAGTAATATGCTTCCTTTTAACAGATGAAGACAAATTAATTACGGTATAAGTGTATAATGTTGGTACGAGATACTAAAGTCAACAGCACTCGCCAACACAAAGAATCAAACAAAGGCTCGGGACAAACACGGCAGGTTTCAGATAACTCAAATCTACCGGCACACTGGAAGAATTGTTGTAGCTAAGCGGTAACAACAAACATTCTACAGTAAAACCAGTGTGCGTTTGGTCTCGAGAATATTGCGGCGATAATACAATAACGAACACAATATGTAAAAATGACCGTGTAGTAACCAGATCCTTGTTAGTGGAATTTACGAACAAAACAAGTGTAAAGTAAATAGATACAAAGTTGACGTTTCTGTAAAGTAGTGCACAGTTCTAAAAAAAAAATGGAAAGAGAGAGAGAATAAAATTAAAAAATGTCTGTATAATTCACATTATTTAGGATTACTGACGTTCGAATTATCGACACTCTACTGTATATCACGTCATAATAATCCATACACTCGGTGGCAAGCAACAAGAGATAAATTTACGTGTTTGGCATAGCTTGCAAGAAAACACTTGTCTAAGCCACGGAGTGCTTATTCGGAGAGAACAGGTATTTAATATTTTTGCTAGTTTTATTTTGACATTGTGGAAGTTGACAATGTACAATTACTTTTGTAATTATAAGTGAAATACATTATCATATAATGAATCAATCATTTTATTCCACCGAGCGTGGTGGGTGAGCGGTAACGCTCTGGCGTTGCATTCGGGTTCGAATCCCTGCCTGGGCATCCTGATTTGGGTTTCCATGGTTTCAAAAAATTACTCCAGCCGAATGCCGGGATGCTTCATTCAAAAGGCCATTACCATATTCCTTCCCTCCTTGCTCCCATTCCTTCTCCGCCTCTAACTACATCGATGTTCAGAAAACTAAAAAGTTTTATTTCAGATTATAGAAAAATTTCTAAGTAGGATTATTTGGTATTCTGCCAAATGGTCTCTAGATTATCGGCCGAGCAGGTTAAAAGTTGCCGAATAGGACAATAGTCGCCGAATGTTTAATGCGCACCTTACAAACACTTTCATATGAAAGCCACCAATTTTGGAACAAATGTTTTTTTTTTATTTCCCCCTTCAGACTTACGCTTTGACCCAGTCGATGTCATAGAAGTGGGAAATGATTGGAGACGGGATGGAATTCTCCGATGGCCGTTTGAATGAACCATCCCAGCCAGCATTCACTTGCGGTGATCTCGGAAACCATGGAAAACCAAAATCTGGATGGCCGCATAGGGATTCCAACCAGCGTTAAAATTTTTAAAAAAGATTTAATTCTTAGGCGACTATTTTCCCTTCCGTTCACTTAATATTCTGTGTAATTGTGGACCTATGCTGTCCATTGTGTTGTTGGCACACTACATCGGAATTATAGGAAACCTTAACACATGATACCCTAACTCGAGAAACAAATAGAAAGTTTAACGAATAGAAATGTGGGCTATCCAAAGAAGATATTATCAGATAACGGTAGCCAATTTACGTCAAGACGTTGGGCTCAGTGTATGGAGGAGAACAAAGTGAAGCATGTAAGAATATTAGAGTACCATCCCGCCAGTAGCCCAGCCGAACGAGTTATGAGAGAAATTGGTCGGTTGATCCGAACCTATTGTAGAAACAAACATACTACATGGGTAGACTATGCAACAGATTTCGAAGATGTCATAAACAGGGTACCAAGTGAGAGTACTGGTTACACCCCATATTTTATGATGTATCATAAAGAAGAAACCGAATTTGACTAAAGAAGTAATTAATTTTCCAGCAAGTCAATGTGTATCTAAGGAAGACGTTTGTAAGCAAGTAAGGGAGGGAATGAAGAGGAAAGCAGAGGAAAGGAAGAGAAAGCACGGCCAGAGATGTGAACCTGTTGAATTTAATTTGAACGATTTGGTATTGGTGAAGACGCAAGAGAGGTCTTGTAAGATAAATGCGGAAATTAAAAAATTCTTTAATGTGTTCCATGGGCCATTTCGAGTGGAGGGAAAGCCATATAAGAATGCCTATTTTCTCGTGTACCCGAAGTCAGGAAGGAAGTTTGGGTTGCGAAATGTAACTGATTTAAAGTTGTACAAGGTGAGAGAGGAGAAATAATTACAATGTAATATATTATAAATGTTAATAAACTTCTGTTACTGGAATGTAGCAAAAGAAATTAAGTGAGAAATTGTAAAGAACCATCGTGTAATGGAAAATGTGTAATTTTTGTTACAAAGGCGTAATGCCTGGTGAAAGGGTTGAACTTTGCCCCAAATAATCAACTTTTGTGGTTACAAAATAGTGCTAATTAGTTGCAAATTGGGGGCATGTGTGAGGTCCCAACTCACCAGTCATTACTGAGTTATATTATTACATTATAAATTGATTGTAAATAAATTAATATTTTATTTATAGTATAGGTCTTCCAGCATAGTAGTTTGTGTAGAACGGGGTAATTATAAGTTAATTTAGTAATTTCATGTTGCGAGAGTTGGCAGTACGGTATGGTGTGTTGTCGCGGAAGGAACAAGCCAATATGGCGAGAGAGACTGTTTTTCGCTAGCATAGGGTGAACATGTGGAGAAACTGATTTCGGCTAGCGTGATGTAAATATGTACAGAATATTGTTTCAGAGAAAGCATTGTATCTTGTGTGAATTTTTGAGTGTAATAAATTGTGAATTATAGTAAAAGTGTGGCGAAAGTCATTTACATAGCATTAGAATATCCGTTGCGCGAATTGAGAGATGATTGAGGGTTTAGTAATAAAAGTTACTTTATATTAATACAAACGGCGAGGTGATAGCAACCACCGTAAAAAGGCATATTAGGCCAAGTGCCAGTAAAGCGGGCTATCAATCTTTCTTGTCGCAGTCTAAATAATGGATAAGGAGGACCTCGCAAACAGAAGAACTGGTATTCCGTAAGTTTAGTTCGTCAGCACACCTATCCACCTACACGCCCACTAGCCTTGGCCTGACAGAAGTATTTGGGGAATAGGTATAATGACTAATTAAGATGCTTCAATTTTATGATGATTAACCCTTTAACTGCTACGGTCGCCCGGCCGAGTTCTCGCTGAGTGCTGCTTTGTTTAGGCCTAAGCTGTTACCTGTACTGGAATGCCGCGTTCGACCGGACCGCTGTGTACTGAATACGTCTGGAGCGTTGAGTGTGACGTTCTTCTGCTGTCGCTCTGCGATTTGAAACGCCAGATACAAAATAAATGCTGTTAATATAACATCTAAAGTATTTCAGTTTTAAAGCTCCTCTAAAGTGAATGTCTGCGTAAGCAAACATGCGGTAGTTCATATACTAAATATATATTACAGCAACTGAAATGTTTTTTTGTTTGTGAGCGTAGTAATTTATCTGGAGAGAATACCTTTCCGAATACCTTTCACAAAATCAGCACATACCATTTCTGCAATTTTTTTTCTCGTGCTACATTGTTTCAGTTTATTCACTTCCAGTCTGTTCTGCTTATACTGCTTCCATATTTTGCTTAAATTTTAGCCTGTACTTCATTATTATCATATTATGGTCAGAGTCTATGCTCCTGGGTACGCTTTACAGTCTAGTACTTGATTCCTGAATCTCTGTTTGACCATGAAATAATCTAGCTGATATCTGCCTGTATCCCCAGGACGTTTCCAGGTGTATATTCTTCTTGCATAGTTCTTAAACAGTGTGTTTGCCACTACTAGCTTATATCTTTCACAAAATTCTAGCAACCTGCTTCCTTGCTCATTTCTTTCTCCTAGACCAAAACTTCCTACAATATTCCCCTCTTTTCCTTCTCCCACTATTGCATTCCAATCACCCTTGATTATTAGATTTTCCTCCCCCTTCACATATTGGATTAATTCTTCAATTTCAGCGTATATTTTTTTCTATTTCTTAGTCACTTCCTGTGACGTTGGCATATACACTTGTACTAATGTGGGTGGGATGGGCTTAGTTTCTAACCTCATCAAAATAATCCTTGTCACTAAACTGTTCATAATAACTCACCGATTTCCCTACTTTCTTGTTCATTACAAATCCTACACCAGTGACTCCATTGACAACTTGTGTGCTAATTATTCCTGTGTTCCCTAGACCAGAAATCCTGAGCGTCCTTCCATTTAATCTCACTAATCCCAACAACATCTAACTAAGTTGTTCCATCTCCCTTTTTAAGTTTTCTAACCTTCCTGCCCTAATCAGACTTCTAACATTCCACGCTCCAACTCGTAGAATGTTTCTATCCATTCTGAAGATTACTCCTTGAGCAGTGCCCGCCCGGAGATCCGATTGGGGGACTATTTTACCTCCGGAATATTTTACCCAAGAAGAAGTCATCATGATTTATCTAATTGAGATGATTACATGTCCTCGGGATACCCTTTGGGTCTTTAATGCAGTGGTTTCCCGTTGCCTTCTGCAACCGCATGCTGTTGATCATTTCTGATTAATCTGCCTTTAGAGGCCGTTTCCAACCCCAAGGGCAAGAGGGTGCCCTGAACTACTTCCCGCTCTTCCGCCCTCCTTTCGGAGGCCGTTGGCAAGCAGTGGGTGACTCCTTATACCAGGAATATTTCAGTCGCCAGAGCCTCATCCGTGCAAACAGGGTGCTCCACGTGAAGGAAGGTTGACATTTGATTGTAAAAGGCTAGTTTAGTCTCTCCTAAACCCTTACACCCCAACAATTGGTTACCCATATAAAAAAACAAGTGCACCAACAAAACGTACAACCTGAAAAAAATACACGTCCGCGCAAATGGTGAAGACAGATCAGATCCAGAAGATGTGGAAATTTTTGGGATCTACTAGATGGAAAAGTTAGCCAAGGATTCCAAGTGCCATGTAAAAATTCATTTGGGGGATAATATTATTGGATATTATACAGCTAAAAAAAAACAACAAAACAAAAAACAAAAAAATGGCAATTTGCGAAAATCATAGCCTTCAGGTCATATCGGCACACTTTCGTCATTTGCTAAGAAGGAAACAACATGGCGATCTTCCGTCAAAGCCATTGGTGAGTTTCCAATAGTTCGCAATATTATCTCCAGGAAAAGTACATGGAGGAAGGAAATATATGGAGAAGTCACGGTTAATCTGTGAGGCCGGCTCTAAACTCTCGCGAATGCGCGGAGGCGGCAGTGTGATATTGCGAACCCAAACAAATGCAAAGTTCACATTGTTTTGATGTAGTGATTATTTCATTTGTAATGTGTATAAGTGTTTCATAATGCCATCTAGTGTTGCATACGCTTGTACAAATAGACAAGATAGGAAAGAACCTGGAATATCATTTCATAAGTAAGT
>JARYHS010013171.1:0-18738 GCA_031002005.1 Vandiemenella viatica | reverse complement strand
TCATGTTAATGCTTTTATCTTGGGATACTCTGAACCGTATTTTTCCTATTTAAAAAACGACACAAGTGTCTTGAGTGTGCAGCTCACTCCATTATGCAGTACTGCTTGTAATACATCACGGTGCAGTACTCTCCACCTGAGTGATCTGACAGAGTGGCAGAGACTATGTACACCTCAGATGATTAAGATCTCTAACGGCAGAATGATATCTGATTTCGTGGTTTACGTGGCACAATGTGTCTATATATTATTTGAGCTAATTTTCGTTAGGTCAATTATTTTTATCAAACAGCCAGCAGAATAAACTATTTTCTTAGCTCACAGAATTCATTGCAAGGGATGGGAACGCTGAAGGAAGTATTTTCATTTTTGGCACAGCTGCTATTTAAACGCAAAAAGAAAATGATTAATTATTGAACGAAAATAAAAGAATATTTTTCTTTTTTTTCCATTCACTTGGTGTGAGGTTGTCTAGTTATTAACTAATAAAATATTGCGTCAAAATAGTTTGTGAATTAAGTTGCTGCTTTTTTTTTTAACATGTTATTGACAAATATGTGCTGTAATATCCTATATAACTACAAACTATTACTACAAACAATTTTTTATTCTGCCTTTCCTTCCCTCATTCATCAGATAAATACTCTTTGATTGAGTAGAAGGCTTTATCACATAAATACTCTTTAATCCTATGTTTGAACTGTTCTCCCTTGTTACTAATTAATCTTATATCTGTCGGAAACTTATTGAATAGTTGGGCTCCCGAATAGGAAGGATATTTTTCAAATTTTTTTGTGTTGTGTGCGTGTAAATTGAAGTTAATTTTATTACGTATTTCATATTCGTGCACTTGCTCATTCTTTTTAACAACCTTCTTTGTGAGTGAGAGCAGTATTGTCTTATATATGTATATACAGGAAAATGTTGGAATCTTCAAATCTACAAAATATTTTCTACATGAAACCATTCTTTTTTCTTTTAGTATTGTTCTAATCATATGTTTTTGTATTTTTAATATTCTTATCACGTTATTTTCTGTGGGCCTTCCCCACGCTGATATACCATATCTCAGTTGGCATTCAAAAAGGTAGTAATAGATAGTCATCAGAATATCCCTGCTACAGAATTCTCGGAGGTAGCTGACCATAAATACAATAGGGGTTAGTTTCTTACAGCATTGATCCACCTGTTTTTCCCAATTCATGAATTTGTCTATTTGAATCCCTAGCAAGTTAGCTGATTCTTTATCCTTTATTTGCTCACTGCTTATGTTTAAATCTACAGAGTACCTTGTTCTTTTCGACTGAAATGATATCATTTGGATTTGTTTAAGTTGATTAAAAGATAATTATCTTCCAACCATTTTGCTAGTCTCTGGAAGTAAATATTAAGGTTTGTTTCTAGATTACATAGTTTGATGTTTGACATCTTCACAGTTGCACCATCTATATAATGGACCATTGAATCATTCTCCCCTAATGGTCTTGGGCTATCATTTATGTATAGGATGAACAACAGAGGCCCCAGCACCGAGCCCTGCGGTACTCCTGCTTTTATATTGAGGGTGTTTGATGTTATATTTTTAAAGTCTGTGTTGCTTTTTATGGTCGTAAATTGTTTTCTATTTGACAGATATGATTCTATCCATTTATAGGCCTTACCCCTTATTCCCCATTTTTCTAGTTTGTTGAGTAACCTCTGATGACTGACTGTGTCAAAGGCTTTTGATAGATCTATAAGTACAGCTATTGTATTCTCTCCATCATCCAGGGATTTCTTTACCGAATCTACAAACATTGTGGCTGCTGTTTCTGTAGACCTGTATCTCCTATAACCATGTTGAGAATCAGTAATTATGTTGTGCTTGTTTAATGAAAATTGAAGAATAAAAATTTTCGATATCTAGCCTAGTTCTCGAGATATACTGTATCAAAAGTGAGGTGTCTTGAGTTGAAATGCAGAAGAAACATTTCTCAAAAGTCAAATTTAATGATTGATTCTTATGTAACACGACGAGACAAATCGAAAATAAATTATAAATTTTTTGATATCTTGCTTAGTTTTCGGGAAATACTGGGATTGGGTTGATATGCGGCCTGGACCAAAAATTAATTCTGCCAAATCTACAATGAATTACATAGGGGACATGCAGAATGGATATTTCAGTTTTTTTACTACCACTTGTAGTTAGGTTGAAATGCGGCCTAGACCAGAATAAAAATAGTTATCTTGTTAACAGACATTGTAAGCTTAATTAGGAATGGCTGGAAGTAGTTTCCATCGCGATATACGTTTTGTCACTAACTTGGTTCTCATGAAATTACTAACCGTAATAGATAAATTCTTTGTCCCTTATGGAACAACAAAACCATTCTGGTACAGACTGCATTTAGACCTAACTACAATCTCCATTAAATTGCCGCTACAGAATCAAACAATGTAGACATACCCACACACGCCTATTTGAATCACAAACTGCATATGCAGTAACAACATCGTTTGCTTCATTATGATTCCTAGATTGCATAGCATAATTTAACACATTTAATTTCATCACACACTGTCAATATAAACTACAACGTGACGAAAGAAACCGCAATACTAAATTTACTGAATCGTGATGTAAAACACACCACTTTAAATCTCATTTTCAACACTCGTTAAAAAGTAATGCTAGTCTATTATGTGCAAAATAGCAAGGTATGCTGATTTTCTATTGTACACTACACCAACAAAAATTTGAGAACAAAGTCATACCATTGAGAGCTATGACTAAATATTTATAGACAGGCAGCGAAGTTTGCAATTTCTACTTGCCACTTCAATAACGATAATTAGAATTCAACTTACTCATGAAATGATATTCCAGGTTCTTTCCTCTCGTGCCTATTTGTGCAACCGTATGCAACACAAGATGGCATTATAAAACACTTATACACATTACAAAATGAAATAATTACAGCTTCTAACACAATGTGAACATCGCATTTGTTTGGGATCACAATAGCGCCGCTGCCGCCACTGCGCATGCGCAAAAGTTTAGAGCCTGCTTCACAGATTTAACGTCACTTCTTCCCCATATATTTCCTTCCTCCATGGTTGCAGCAGTTCACGGTTTTGTGTTTTAAGCTGTCTCAGAATTCGTCGCACAAATTATTTCATTACCTAACGTTTTAAACAATATTTCTGCGGAATACAGCGTACACAAGGTGGAATACGGGTACAGAAAGAAAAGCTTGATGACAAGACGAAAGTTACAGTTCAAACGAAAATACTTTTAAAGAACAACGTGAAAAGTTCTTCCTGCAACATTTTGTTAACTTAACCAATTTTCGATTTTACAAACCACGCACAATGGCCGAGTGTAACGGATAGCACCTCTGTCGGCAGCCAGGGGAACTACTGAAGTTTCACTCTCAAGCCGATCTTGTGTCGGGGCAGAATTTACTCCACCCAAACTTTGTGGCTTGCGCAAACGTCACGCATGCGTTCACACACAACTATGTACTCGTGTGAGACAGTATGTGAGCTCTGGCCTCGTCACACATCCAGGTTTTGGTTTTCCACGGTTGCCTCAAATGGCTCCATGCGAAATCCTGATTCAGGTTTCTGTTTT
The DNA here is from genome assembly GCA_031002005.1 of Vandiemenella viatica. Taxonomy (NCBI): domain Eukaryota; kingdom Metazoa; phylum Arthropoda; class Insecta; order Orthoptera; family Morabidae; genus Vandiemenella; species Vandiemenella viatica. Next base: position 15,122 of record JARYHS010013171.1, on the reverse strand, counting down.
CTTAAATTATTAGTTGGAATGGAAAATCATGTTGGGAGAGGTTAATTTTCTCATTTGATCAGATAATTTATTTAGCAGATACAGGGTATAGAGAGCGTATAGATTTTTGTATTGGCTCGTCTTGGAATAAGAGGCTGATCTACCAGGTTCAGACATACTACCACTTACTTATGGATTACAACTGTGTTACTTATTTCATAACCGTTGCCAAAACATAACATTTTAAAGTGTTATAAAAGTGACGAGATTATCTGTTATTGCGAACAGTGTACTATTACCAACGACTTCTGTTCATGAGAGCTAGTGATTTAACGTGATTTTTTAAAAAAATAGTTATAGTGTTTACTTGGTCGTATCATGAATTTAATTGTAATTTCTGGAAACCCTCTACTTGTAGTCTGTGATAGTGAAGCAGTCGCTGCGGTGTTGGTGTTTGGTGTTTCTGGTATTTAGTTCCTGCCACACACACACTCGTGTCTGATGATCGCTTCGCTTGTAATGTGAGACGGAACACAGAATCTTCGTTTACTAATTCATTCTGTAATTTCGTGGTTTCCACGTTAAAAATGTAAATGACGGATTCTGAGATAATTTTTTATTATATTTTTTATTTTACCAAAATTAGTATGGATTGTTTACTAACCAAATAATTAAGAGACCTACTTTTGAAAAATTCTGGAAATGTTTGTAAAAAGTTTTTGACAGCTACATTAATGAATTTAAAGTGATGTTTTCTTGGAGTTTGAGTTGTACGCCGTGAAGAGACTATAGTGAGTGCAGTATTACGTCACTTTGCCGTGTATTCTGAATAGTACGCAGTGAGGCTTGAGTGCCGAGTTGTTAGGGTGGGAACATTTAGTTGGTTACGGCTCCTGCAGGGCGCAGCACTTCCTTTACCACGTGCGTGGCGCTATCTGAGCGGCCGAATAACCAATCACTACCTCCCACTGCTCCAACGCCAGCAATGCTTTGTCAAACGATAAACTAGCTGATCACGTAGTAGTGAGAAAAGAAATTTGAAAAAAAAATCCTAATGCGTGTAATAGACACGTCATAATATTTACCTATCAAATAAAACATATTATTTGGTGAAAAAACATTTTTCTCATAAAATTTAAAATGTCGGAACATTGTATTTTACTACCAATGACCGTCTAAAATTTTCAAAATAAGTACTTTCAAAATTCCGAGAATCTAACCAGAGTAAGATTCTGTATTCATATCACCAAAAATGTACCTAGCGTCGTGGTTGAGTGGTTAACGCTGTAGTCTAGCATTTGGGAGGACGCGGGTTCGAATCCCCGTCCTGGCATCCAGATTTGCGTTTATCATGGTTTCTCCGAATCACTCCAGCCGAAAGCCGGGATTCTTCCGTCAAAAGGCCATGGCCGAATACCTTCCCATTCCTTGCCCCCCTCCATCCTTTCCCGTCTCTAAAAGACCTCGCTGTTAAGAGACGTTAAGCACTTTTTAAAAAAAAAAAAAAAAACGAGGGTGGTGAGTAATCTTGTTCGAAGATGAGGATGAGAGGTCAATAGAAGTTCGGAGCTTATAGTCTAGGATAACGGAACTGTAAAGGTATTCATTAGTTTAACTGGTGGCAGGTGATAGAGGAAATAATAACGATGTACAGCTAATACGTATATATTCAGCCGACTGGGGCTGGTGAGTTGGTGGCAGCCACGACTGCATCACCCTGATCACCTCGCTCGGTTCGAGTACACAGGCACAGGCACGTGAGCCGCGAGATCAACGGGTGCGAGGAAATTATCCCCCCTCCCTCCCCCCCCCCCCCCCACGTATTACGACGTTGCTTTTGCCTCTATACCCCCCTCCTTCTACGTAGCACGTAACTTTTTCCCCTATTGGTTCCGGAAGAGATTTTGTACTGTTTTCTCTTGTCAGACTATCGTAAATTACATACAGAGATTATTAAATGACGTAAATAAATATCTACATGCTGTTGTGTGTATTGTACCTTATTTTAACTGTGACAAATAATACGAATGGAAAGCCTGGCTCGGAACCCCTCGCCCCCTTTTCCACGTAGCCCAGCGTAGCCAACCCCTCCTCCCCTAGACTCAGCCACGTAGTTTATGGACACTCCCTTGTATCTTTCTGTGAAGCTCATTTTTAGTGTAATATATCTACGAGGAGAATGTGGAACTGATGCACACACATTTGAAACCACTCAAGATGTTTCCCACAAGGAGAAATTCTGAATTAGGGTGGCCAGATGGCCGGGAAATCCGGGAATGTCCCGGAATTTGTGTCTGGTCCCGTGTCCAGAAATTAAGCCTTAGTGTCCCGGAATTCACGTATACTAGTTTTTTTCCCTAACTTAAGATATTACAGAGGTATTTTCCTACAAAGCGCAATAAAATAATTGGTGGAGAGGTATGATTTTGGGCTTGATGGAATTTACAAAAAGTTTGAGTTTTTGTCTCTTAAATCAGAGGAACTGAAATTGACACGGGAAATACTCTCTGAATTTCCTGCGATATTGAAAATTGAAGATGCAGTTAACATTGATTCCCTTTATACAGAGTTCACACTTCTGAAAGCTGTCTTTGATGTCCTTCCGAAAGACTTGCAAAACGATATGTGGGCCTATTTCTTTAGAACAAACGTTTAAAGAAAATAGTTGGTTTCGTTTTGTCAACTTCAATAAGCAACGCTTTTTGCGAGAGAATTTTAAGCCTGTTTGAACAATTTACGAACTAAAGAGCTAAACAGAATGTCCAAGGACTTAATCAAGGCTGAACTGCAAAACTGGAATCAATTTTGAAGAGTCTTGTTCAGAAATTTTACCAGTTTTGCAAAGCAGTGACGGAGAAAAGCTTGTGAAAATAACTGAATGTAATGATAAATATTAAAAAAGTAGCTACTTAAGATTCATTTTGATTGATGTAGATTTCGATTTAACAAATGAGACATGGTCAATTTTGTTTATTGTTTGTAATACCTGATGTAGATTTTCTACCGACGATTGATTAATAACCCTAAAATAAGTATCAGTTTTTGTTTTAAGTTTAGTATTTTTCGTTTTAATTAATAATGCCAAGACTTTCTACGAAAGAGGTGCTTAGTTTTTGTTTTAAGGCATTTAAAAGGTATTACTTGATATGGATTTTCAACCAAAGTTGAATTAATATCTTATATATATATGTTATGTAGCATAATTTTTACTTAAAATACAACTTTTGTTATTAATTTGAATTTTTGTTCACTCTTCAAAACATACCACTAAAATTTCTTTTTACTCCAGAAATGTCCCGGAAATTATAATCCTGTATCACTGAAACCCCAGAAATGTCCCGAAATTACTAATCGTGTATCTGGCAACCCTATTCTGAATGCGGTAATCTGGAGCCTGGACCTGGAGAGTATTTCACTAACAGCCGCGTGGTTTTAAGCTGAAATTATCACTGAGCTAAGGTCCAGCCTCCACTTCCGATTTTTTTTTTTTTTTTTTTTTTTTTTGATATTATTTGCTACTTGTAACACTGCAGATTCAATTTTCGAAAATTCTCCATAATATTAATTTGTTTTCCTTCGAAGACTTTCCAATTTTTTTTTTTATTCTTTTAATAATAAGCCTCTTTCAAACACTTGCAACATATCCGATTTGAAATTAAAACTTGATGTTATTCGTATTGTGAAAAAAAGTTTTCTTCAAACTGAAAATTACTTGGACATTAAATGTAATATGATATGATTGGACGCACTTCTGTCAGTGGGTAACGGGCTATTGTATCGATTCTTCAAGGTTACAACAAAAGGAACTCAAAGCATTTCGGAAATGGATTAAAGAGAAATTTCTACAGGTGCTCATGGGAGCCGGCAGGAATACTTTAAGGGAGGTGCATCTGTTTTTTTTTATACATTATATATAATACTTATTAACTAAGGATATTGAATTTATTGTCAAGGTGTTGAGCCATTTTGGACAACAATCTAGGGGCCTTAAGTTATTATTCGAACAGTGAATTTTATAACAAAATTTGTGTTTCTCAATATTTTTCTGTGTATTTTCTTTCATAGCAGGAGGATGCAAGTGAGCCTATGCACGTGCTGTTGCTGAAATTCCATTATTAACTACCGTGCGTCTGTATGATTTTTTGCCATTATAGAGGATATCTGGCATTTTTTTAAAACTAAAGGAAAAAAAGAATTAGGAAATGTAAATGAAATATGCCTTCCAACTTCAGCAGTAAAACGTTTAAGTTGAAGGAAACTTTTCATAAAATTTTCCTTATGTTGCAGTAATTTATGTATTAAAATACTGTATTTCTGAATTATTATAACAAAAACAGATTAATATTTTGGTGCATTTTTTTTACAAAAGCGAATCTTTACCGAGTGTGGTCGGTGAGCAGTAACGCTCTTCGGGAGGACGCGGGTTCGAATCCCCGTCCGGGCATCCAGATTTGGGTTTTCCATGGTTTCCCCCATATCACTCCAGGAGAATGCCGGGATATTTCCTCCAAAAGACCATGGCCGAATTCCTTCCAGTTCCCCAGACGTCGACGAGGCATAAATCCATAAACAAAACAAAGGAAAGACAAGCAAATTTGTAATGCAACAGATAGTAAACAGATGCGAGAGAAAATACACACAGAAAAAAAGAAATTATTCGGATGCGGGCATCGATGGAGGGAACCCTTCGTGCTTTAAGGAAGGCGGATGCGCACATTAATATCCAAGCTCGTAAAATCACTAAGTTTCTTCTCGTGGTAGGGAAATAAAGCGCGTTCTATGAATAAACAAACAAACGAAAAATTCAGTTGAACTGGCAAAAAAAAAAAATAAAAAAAAAAAAAATCATGTACTATACATTAGTAATCTAAAAAGAAATATAAATAGGTAAATGTGTGAGTAAATCATAACGATATTACCTCACTGCACTCTAGTTCACTCTTATTAGTATTTTCTATGAAGTTAATACTGGAAGTTATAAATTATGTTAGTTGCCTCATCAATTTAAAACGTCAAAATAATAATTCAAATATCTTTCACTTCGAGCTTTAACTCCTCTGACCACAGCAACTGGAAAATCCGAATTTGATGCAAAAAACGTTGTCAACAAAAAAAGTACCTATTTTTGGATGATCATGTGATTGTGCTTTTACTAAACCGCTTAGTCATTATTTACTATATGCGTGTTCTTGCAAACACTTCATCAAGTACGCTAATAAATTTAAACATAAACACAAAATTATAAAACCACCCAGTAATCACCCGTTGTTGACATTGTGTACGTGGATTTTGATGTCACAATTCGATTTGACTAACAGTGTTGCGTTTCGCGAAGTTAAATTTCTTTCTTATTTTTGACATCTTTATTGATTAAAATCAATAAATAAAAAGCTAATAAATAGAAAAATAATGTTATAATGGTAATTTTACAGTAATAAACTTGTCAAATAAAAATTCTATTCCTCCGTTTGAATTACAGTAAATGCATATTCCCTAATGTGGTTAATTGCGTCGGTAGTTCTGGCAGCTACCAGTAGAGCGCACCGCTGGCGCTACGCCTGTCGCGGGTGATTGCTGAAGCTCCAGTTATGCGAGCACTCGAAAGTATTCCTCTGTTAGGGAGCGTGCATAAACCACGTAGCTCCATTTTGGTCTACTGCGGAATCCCCCCCCCCTCTCCCTCACGTAGCCCTACGTGGCTTTTGCCTCTACCTCCCCTCCCCCTCCCCCCACGTAGCTTTTTTCCCTTTTGATTCCAGAAGACATTTTGTACTGTTTTCTCTTTTCATACGATTGTAAATTATATAAACAGATACTTAACTGAGGGAAATAAATATTCACATGCTGTTATGTGTTCTGTTCCTCATTTTAAGTGTGAAAAAGTTATGAAAGGAAAGCTACGTGGCCTGGCTACGAACCCCCCCTCCTCCCCCCACGTAGCCCAGCATAGCCTTCCAGCCAACCCCTCCCCCACCCCTGGACCGAGCCACGTAGTTTGTGCACGCTCCCTTACGGCTGAACACCGACTGGTTCAAATTTACAGCTAATTGTTGTTTTTTGAAGGTATTGACACATGTTAACATGTAGTTCGTACTAGCTTCGTCGCTACCTTTCAATACAAAATTGTGTCTTTTTATTTCTGAATTAATACTGGCATATTTTAGTGGTTTGTTACATTTATAGTGGTTAACAGAAATATAGTTCACGTTGGCAAAGCCTTAGGTTTATTGAAACATACAACTGGTTTATAATTTTACAAATATTGAATTATTCTCATTGTGTTCTGTTTATCCTGTGCCATATCGGAGTAATCTTTGACAGAAAACCTATAATTCATCTGAAAATTAAGAAAGGCTTGCAGGTAGGTTGTCCGTCCATTTTGACTGGCGGGGTGAAGATTTCCGCTGCAAAACGCGTTGCAATGTATGTTTATCGCGAGCACAAAATACACGGAGTATCCCACGTAAGGATTGCAATCCCGCAGTGGTTTCAGTCCCGCGGGATCCGCGCGGGATTTGCGCCAATCCCGCGCGGATCCCGCGGGATCTGTGCGGGATTTGTACAAACAGTTTTTTAACGCATATATTTAAAACATAGTTTCTTAAAACGATAATAAATTAAATAATAATTAAATTAATAAATAATTTTTGATGTTTAACGATAAAAATAACAGTTAACAATATTTTAATTGGCAAAATAATATTAACACTTTTTAGCGTGTCTTAAGTCTATTTCGAAGTTTTACATTTTTGTTTTTTAATCTAAACCAACTTTTAAATAAATAATAAAAATGGAAAATATTGAGTCTTAGGTCATATTATGTGCCTTACAATACATCACATAAGTTTAAAAATATGGTTTGCTTAGAGGCCAAGTTACCACCGATTTTCTTTTATTAATTCTAAATAAACGTTCCATAACACCGAGGAAAGCATTCAATTTCAAAAAGTGAAGTGAATATATTCTGTAAAGTGTAGACTTGGCTCAGAACAAGATCTCATAACTTTTTGTCACTGCACAAGCACGAGACTTGGCCTTTTTGCGTGATTCCTTATTATATCTCCTGATTACTTGATTGATATTACAGTTGATTCAATGTTATTAAAAAGAAACTACTCACCAACACGTAAACTGTCAAGTATTTCAGATTTACTTATATGGCGCAACGACGTTTTTAGAGTGGAAATTATTATTTTTTAGTAAGAAAGGAGACTTTCTCGGCGAATGATTGCGGTGAAGTCCTCATAGTTTGTATCTCCGGATTTCATTGCAAACACACGAAATTACACACGTGAGGAAGACGGCGGGAGGCAGCCGTCGAAGTATGGTGTTCCTACAACACAATTCGTCGATACACTCGTGAAAATTTCATTATAAGTTTTTTACCTTTAGTCGAAATAATAACAAGGAGAAGAGGGATTAATCGAAAGCCTGAGCAGCACATGTAAGCATATGTCTTTCGTCAAAGAAACGCATTGAGGCAGCGACCAAAACAACAATAAGTCAAAGGATATACAATTTCCTTTTGATATCTGTTAAATAAATAGGTACGCGATCGTTAAAATTACGATAAAATTAGTTTCATATCAACGAATAATAAAATTTTCAGCCGCAAATTAGGAAATTGTCACAATTACTTTATCTGCAATTACAGAAAATGGGAATAATGAAACTGTGAATAAAAAGCTGTAACCGTGTAGTTCAGATAACGTGTGCGATACTTAAAAAATAATTATATAGTTAGAAAATCGTACTAAATATCCAACATATTACAGAAATGTGTACACGAAAGAAACGTAAGTTTTTATGAATACGTAAAAGTGTATTTATTTACTTACGAATGACGAAGGTTGACAAAAACGAACGCTTGTTCAAATGCCAACTGGAAGGGTACAGGCAATCAGTGCAAAATATCCGACAGAGACCGAGTGGGGCAGCGAGTCACGCAGACTGACACGCGTTTCCGCCGGATTTTGCGGATTGCGGATACTTTTAATTTTGTGCGGGATCCGCCAGACTGTCTAATGATGCGGGATCCCGCGGGATTGTGGGATCCCGCTTTGCTGGATTGCAATCCCTAATCCCACGCTGAGGTGTACTCTCAAATCATACGGAAGCGGGGACGGTGCAAATGATGATACATTAACAAAATAAAATAAACTGAGGGACAGCAGTTGGCAGCCCTGCCGTGACGTAAGCAGACAGCAGGTGCAGTTGGCAGCCCTTATCTGCACAGTCGCGTGGCTCTACACCCACAAGCCCACACACGCTGCCTCTTAATTTTTATTACTGCCTGCGGTAAAAATTTCACAAATTACTCCGAAATTAACGCATTTTCTGTGGTCAGGCGATTCATTAATAAGTTATCCTAAACAGACTTTATCCGGGTATTGTTATTACATAACTGAGTGCACGCTTCTGATCCTGCACTCAGAGAACAACGTGTTTCCAGATTTCACTATATTCCTTTCGTTCGTCGTTTTGAGAACTTCACCATATTGCTGTACTCGTATCCTGGAACTTTCTAGTGAAGCCTGGAGCGCGCGCATCCAGTGACAATGCCTGTCCCAATGACGTCACACCAGACTAATAGTCGATAGCAGACAGAGCTCAAGTCTGTAATCAGAAGGCTGTCTCCATCTCCTTGAAGTAGGATTCACTGTACATCTAACAATACACTTCTCTGGGAGCGTCCATAAACCACGTAGCTCCATTTGGGTCTCCTGTGAGTCCCCCCCTCCTTGCTCCACGTAATCCGATGTGGCTTTTGCTTCTATTCCCCCCCCCCCCACAGTAGGTATAAATAGAGAGAGCGTAGACACAATGGACCTGTCAATCATTTTCACACCTCTATTGTTCTCCCCCTCCCACCTGTCAATCATTTTCACACCTAATGTTCTCTCCCCCCTCCCACTTGACTAACCACTTGACTTGAGGGCCACTTGACTAACCACTTGACTTGAGGGCCACTTGACTAACCTCAGTTACACCCCTATTGTCCTTGACCACACCCCCATTTCCTCCCCTCCCCCTCCCTCCCCCCTCTCCTACACTAACCTCAGCTTCACCACCCTAGTACCAGCTGTCGATTCTATTGCTCTTTTGCCAGCCCATATTCGCCTGGAGTGATTTTAGGAAAACGAGAATATGGATGCTCAGACGGGGGTTCGAACCAGAGCCAACCTCAGCTTCACCACCCTAGTACCAGCTGTCGATTCTATTGCTCTTTTGCCAGCCCATATTCGCCTGGAGTGATTTTAGGAAAACGAGAATATGGATGCTCAGACGGGGGTTCGAACCAGAGCCAACCTCAGCTTCACCACCCTAGTACCAGCTGATGATTCTATTGCTCTTTTGCCAGCCCATATTCGCCTGGAGTGATTTGAGTAAAACGAGAATATGGATGCTCAGACGGGGATTCGAACCAGCGATCGTTGTTTGACGGCATTCAATGGACGGGAATAAGCAATATACTTTATATTGAGCGCTTAATAAAATGCGATTTAAACCAATGAGGTTTCTTTCTTAAGTTAGGAATTAATGTCTTTAAACATAGGACGAACGAGAATATGGATGCTCAGACGGGATTCGAACCAGCGATCGTTGTTTGACGGCATTCAATGGACGGGAATAAGCAATATACTTTATATTGAGCGCTTAATAAAATGCGATTTAAACCAATGAGGTTTCTTTCTTAAGTTAGGAATTAATGTCTTTAAATATACGACGAACGAGAATATGGATGCTCAGACGGGGATTCGAACCAGCGATCGTTGTTTGACGGCATTCAATGGACGGGAATAAGCAATATACTTTATATTGAGCGCTTAATAAAATGCGATTTAAACCAATGAGGTTTCTTTCTTAAGTTAGGAATTAATGTCTTTAAACATACGACGAAACACATTTCTGAAAGCTCATTTAACGTAATATTAAGCACGTCATTTCTACTCTTGGCATAATAGATACAAAGATTATTTTTATATTGTGATTATTATAAAAACGCGGCCTCACGATTTACACAATAAATTTTTTTTTAAATACTAATATTTTCAGTAGTTCGTAGTAAATTTAGTTGCATGAGGCAGCCGGTCCTCCTATTCATATGTCAAGTAAGGGTTCACCCACACACAATAGACTCTTGGCGGCCGGTGGGAGGGAAGGCAAAATTTCATTTCACGTAATATTAAACATTTAATTTCTACTCTTGGCATAATAGATACAAAAATTATTTTTATATCGTGATTATTGTAAAAACGCGGCCTCAAGATTTACACAATAAATTTTTAAAAAATACTAATATTTTCAGTAGTTCGTAGTAAATTTAGTTACGTGAGGCAGCCGGCCCCTCCTATTCATATGTCAAGTAAGGGTCCATTCACACACAATAGACTCTTGGCGGCCGGTGGGAGGGAAGGCAAAATAACATTTCACGTAATATTAAACATTTAATTTCTACTCTTGGCATAATAGATACAAAAATTATTTTTATATCGTGATTATTGTAAAAACGCGGCCTCACCATTTACACAATATTTTTTTAAAAAATACTAATATTTTCATTAGTTCGTAGTAAATTTAGTTACGTGAGGCAGCCGGCCCCTCCTATTCATATGTCAAGTAAGGGTCCATTCACACACAATAGACTCTTGGCGGCCGGTGGGAGGGAAGGCAAAATTTCATTTCACGTAATATTAAACATTTAATTTCTACTCTTGGCATAATAGATACAAAAATTATTTTATATCGTGATTATTGTAAAAACGCGGCCTCACCATTTACCCAATTAATTTTTTAAAAATACTAATATTTTCATTAGTTCGTAGTAAATTTAGCTGTGTGAGCCACGCTTTGTATTGTTGGGGGGTGAGGTTTCTATAGCGTATGTGGCGTTACTGCGTGACGTCCAAAAAAAATACGAGTACCAATACCCTCGACCCTTTACACTAACGGTCACAGCTTCAGTTGATATTCCAACAGCCTCCTATTCATGAATAAAAAGTATTGTTGAATTGATATGTCAAGCGATCTACTCTAAAAAAAGTACCCTATTGTATGAAGCATGTGGACTTTGCGTTTATTCATTCTACATTTAATACTCTGCCACTACACGCAGTTTGATTTGAGAGACTATTCACAGCCCACTTCCGGACGTCATCTCGATCGTGACTGAGTGTATTGTTGACATGTCAAACGATCTACTCTAAAAACGTTCCCCAATGTATGAAGCATGCAGTCTTTTGCGTTCATTCATTCTACATTTAATACTCTGGCACTACACACAGTTCGAGTTGAGAGGGGTTTCTATTCATAGTAATGTAATGTGAGGATCTATGGTATATTGTTAGATCAACTGTCAACTTCTGGACATCAGCTTAATCATTATTGTTCAATGTCAAGTGATCTCACTAACCGTCATCCACACAGATGCGAAGCAGCTGACCCTTCTAGTGTTCTTTTGTTAGACCACTTAGCCACTCCTAACCCCATGAAGCCGCGCGCAGCGCGCAACGGTCATTGCTTGTACGACTGGTCTGAACATGCTCCGCCTGCCCGGTCGAGATGTATAAGAAGCCTGCGTCAGCCATGCCAGAATCACTTCTGCTCCGCAGTTCGACGAGTAAGGTTGTCTCTCTCTCGCTCTTCTGAATTCCAGTAACCATGTCCGAAGATCTCTTCAACTACGAAGGTAAGTTCAATCACACTTGTGTAAAATTTTCTAAAATAGCATAAAACATATTTTCATCTTGAATGTATACTATATATTATGTTTTCTTTCACAGATATGGCGGCACTTTTAGAGTTAAGCCAACTTGATGATTATGGTATGAATTTTTTAGTGATTGCTCATTATACAGTTAGGTGTTGCTAGTTTTGCAGCTATATCATTGGGTTTTTTCTTTTTGCAGGAATTGATGAACTTCTAAATATTGCAACCAATGAACTAATTGGTGGTAAGCATTTTTAATTTTTAACTTGTAATTATTTTTTATAAAGTTATATTTTTTTTTCTATTTCATTTTTTTTTCTGTCTGCAGAATGTGGCGATTTCGAAATTTTCAGTTTTGAAGGTATGTCAGTCATAGAAGTTGTATATTTATCTGTTTTTTAATGTTGTTCCATGTTTATTTTGTTACTGATATAAGTTTTTTTTTATGTTTCAGATATGGAAGCGACTTCTAGTCAGCAGCGTAATAAACGCGATGGGACTCCATTACTGTCTAACTCCAAACGACAACGACCAACTTCTAATGGTAAGTGCAAAATATTTTTTTTCATATTACATAATTTTGTTTTTCTTTCATATTACTAAATATTTTTTTTATTCTGTTTCAGATTCATCACAGTGGAGCTTAGATGGCCATGCGTCGTCATTTCGAAGCTTACCATCATCCAGTGCACCACCGACACCATCATCACAGGGATGGATAATACCGGCGCAGTCTCTGGTGCAATATGTTTCCACACAACCGATACCAGCAGGAGATTCGCCTACACGCCGGAACCATGGAATTACTGGTAAGTCAATACTACTTCTTTGAATAATTTTTTTTGTTTACATATTTATTTATTTTTTCAATGTTACTAAAATTTTCCTTTTTTTTCTGTTTCAGGTTCCGGTATACAGGGGTCGGCCGCAAATGAGCCTGCCGCCGTCAACAGGAATGATCCTGTGATCACCACTGTGGCGACCCTGGGAAACGCCGGCCACGGCAGCAGGTCCTGGCATGCCTATCGCTGCTCCTCATCGACCCGTCGCCAGCACGTCATCGTGGCAGCCGACTCCAGCATCACACCAGCCCGGTGCTAGCACGTCATCGTGGCGGCCGACCCCAGCATCACGCCAGCCTGTCGCCAGTACATCATCGTGGCGGCCCACTCCGGCATCACACCAGCCTGTCGCCAGTACATCGTCGTGGCGTCCGACCCCAGCATTACGCCAGCCTGTCGCCAGTACATCATCGTGGCGTCCCACTCCGGCATCACGCCAGCCTGTCGCCAGTACATCGTCGTGGCGTCCCGTTCCGGCATCACACCAGCCTGTCACCAGTACATCATCGTGGCAGCCGACCCCGGCGCCACGCCAGCCCGTCGCCGGCACATCGTCGTGGCGCCCAACTCCGTCGCCACGCCAGCCTGAAGCTAGCACGTCGTCGTGGCGGCCGGCATCCCGCAGCAGTCACCCAGCAGCTATTACTGATAGTTCGTTACCATCTAGCAGCCACAACGATGCAGCAACAGGGGGTGAGTTGCCAGCAACGCGCTTGATCCTTGAAGACCGGGAAAGTGCTTTTGAACGTAGAATTTATACCGGTACCATTCTAAATTCATTAAATTATATTGACCCTATTAAATACATTGATGCTTGCCATGATCTTTTGACTGAAAAACTTCGCGAAATTGTTGATAGTCAGTCCTCCCCGTCCGTAAAAGTTCAGGTGGGACTGATTACAACATACAAAATTCAGAAGGAAGCCGCTTTCAAAACCGTCCGTATGTGTTTTTTTACTAAAATGCGTGAAGTCACGCGCAGCACATCCCTGTCTGATTGGTATAAAAACTATGTGAAGTCGGAGCTCAATGTAAAATTGTGTGAGTTTCAAGAAAGGGACAGCGGCAAAACTCTCGATAGAATCATATCCCTCGACATCAACAAGAATGCAGTTGTCAATGTGGAAAACAGAGACGATGACTTATGCTTTCTATGGTCCCTTCTTGCTTTCACTTAAAGGCGCTAAATCAACACCCTGAAAGAGTTACACTATATCAGAATATACGGTCAGAATACACCTTCGATTTTTCAGGTATTGAGTTTCCGGTAAAACTCTCAGACATTTCCAAATTCGAGAGGCAAAATCCAGACTATTCAGTAAAGGTTTTTCGGTCTGGATGTAGATAATGGTAAACATGTAGTTTCCGGGGCCCTCCATCACACTGCAGACAAACGCGGTAAACACATAAACATGTTGATGATTACTGACGGTACTGGAAAATTCCATTATTGTTGGATTCACAACTTGTCGGCATTAGTTAGTTCTTCATTATCCAAGCATAATGTGCAATATTATTTGTGACAGATGTCTGCAACATTTCAGTAGCAAAGATGTCTTGGAACGCCATGAAATCGATTGCTCAAGGGTTAAATCAGTAAGAGTTGATTTACCCGGCGACGACGATAAAACCTTAAAGTTTAAGGATTTTGTGCACCAACAGCGTGTACCCGTTGTCGTTTACGCGGACTTTGAAAGCTTATTAGAGCCTTATGATTCATGCAGTCCTCCACCCAACGCCTCTCACTCTACTAGAGTCCAGAAACATGTCCCTTTCGCTGCCGCATACCAGGTCGTTTGTCCAGACGTGCCTAGTCTGTCGCGTTTCGACTCCTACTCGGGCGTAAATCCCGAGAAATGGCTTGTGGAACAACTTGTTGCGCTTGCCAAGGAAGTCGATAAAATTTACAAGAGGTGTATTCCTCTTGTAATGACAGATGAGCAAGAAGCAAAGTTTGTTTCTGCTACGGTGTGCCATATCTGTGAGAAAGACATTGAACCGGGGACTGTCAAGGTCCGCGATCATTGTCATATCACAGGTAAATTTAGGGGGGCTGCACATAATGACTGCAATTTGCAGTTTAAAAATCCAACGTACTTACCCATTTTCTTTCACAACCTTTCTGGGTATGACGCTCACTTTATAGTTATGGCTTTATCCGACCTCGACGGTGATGGGATGGATGTGCTTCCCATAAACACAGAACGATATATTTCTTTTTCTAAAAAGGTTGCATATACTTCAATCACTTTAAGATTTCTGGACTCGTACCGTTTCATGCAGGCCCCATTAGACAAACTGGTTGGAACCCTTGACGACGGTGACATGAGCATTACCAGTGCTTATTTCACCGATCCCGAGAAGTTCCAATTAGTTAAACGCAAGGGTGTCTTCCCTACGAGTACATGGATTCGTGGGACAAGCTCACCGAGGCCACGCTTCCTCCAAAGTCAAAATTTTATAGTTCGTTGTCGGAGTCAGAAATTTCTGATGAAGATTACGAGCACGCGACACAAGTGTGGCGGACGTTCCAGATCAAGGATTTAGAAGAATATGCAAGTCTGTACATGGGCACAGATGTACGGCTACTT
>JARYHS010013170.1:0-11000 GCA_031002005.1 Vandiemenella viatica | reverse complement strand
GCACACTGCACTGTTGGACGTGAAGCTCCGGGTCAGTAGGGCTGAGCGGTCAGGCTCCCCGTGTCCCTAGTTTCATCAGCGTGGTGGTGAGCGGTGACGCTCTGGCCTCACATTCCACAGGACGCGGGGTCAAATTTCGAGAAAGGCCATGGCCAAATTCATTCCAGTTCTTTCCCTTCAGATTACTCCCGACTCTTCCCACTAGTTTCATCGTTTCTTGCTGGCGCTCATTTTAGCCGTCCTCGGTTTTATCGATTTTTTAAATAAAATTTTCTTTACGATGACGTTGCAATAATTCATGTCAACTTTGTCGTCGTTAAATTTTCTAATGCGCAAAATTGTACGTTTGCTTATTTTTTTACTTATGGATTTACGCCTCGTCGAAGTCGAGGACATTAGAGGCAGGATGGAACTGGGGACAAGGAACGGGAAGGAATTCGGCCATGTCCTTTTGAAGGAAGCACCCCGGCGTTTGCTTGCAATACGTTTCGCGGTAGGACAGATAGATCTGTCGGTGGCGTAAAATTTTAAACACTTGTTCCCGCGGTGGCAATAAATCCAACAGATCACCGCTGTCTGCCGTCCGCGCTTGCGGCCAGTCGATCGGTATCGAGTGGTGTGTAACTGGCAGTATATTAGGTCGACCCCGGCTAGCTAGTTCGGTGCTAGCAGCCGGCGGGTACGGACGTATAAACCGACAACTGCCGCGAAGCTCCGAGTTTACAGTGTTAAAGTGTTTAAGTGTTCCAAGTAATATTCAAGAGAGTAAAGTGATATTGTAAGAAGCTGAAGATTTACAGTCATCAGGCAGGTCATCGGCCAAAGAAACAGAAGAGGTAAGCAATGGCGCATGCGACGTTAACAAGAAAGAATACAGTGAAATTTGCGTTTGACCGAGCACATGTTAGACCAACGGCCTTTGAGATTCACGAGTGGCTATACGACACGGTCAAACTGAATGACGAAGAAATTGTAGGAATTCAGTTAGATTCTTTTCAGAATAGTGTTTTTGTGAAAATGACAAGCGAAAAATTTTGTGAGAAAATAATTGAGCTCTACTCCGGAAAATTGAAATTCAATCACACAGACGGAAACGTTAGCAGTGTTAAAGTATCTAATGCAGGAATGGGAATTAGACATGTGAGAATACTGAATCTTCCCTTTGAAGTATCCAGTGATACAATACTACACGCAGTTAAACCATTCGGAACAGTGTTAGAGATAATGGAAGATAAGTGGAGTGGTAACATAAGGTACAAAAAGTCAAACGGAGTGAGAATAACAAAAATGGAAATATCTAGGCATATCCCCTCCTTTATCAATGTGTGTGGTTTCCGTGCTTTGGTAGTGTATGATGGCCAGCCAAGAACTTGTGCTGTATGAAATTCCGTGGATCACATAAGAGCAAACTGCCCAAGAACTCAAACAGCAACATTGCCTTTAACGTATATGAAGCGGACAGCTGTTCAGGAAAATAACAACGAAAGCCATCGACTGGAATACCTACAGCAATTTCCTCAACTGCAGGAAGTTAACAGCATAGGGGGAGCAACAGAAATACAGTCAACATCGCTGCCACTAACATACGTGAAGCGGACAGCTGTTCAGGAAAGCAATGGAATCGATCGACCGGAAAACACACAGCAACTTCCTCCACTGCAGGAAGCTGACGGAATAGCAAAAATGATAGAAAAAAACACCATTGGAAAAAGAAAAAAAACATGGAAAATTGGAGAAACAAACCAAATAGAAGAAGATAAACTCCAAACGAAGCAAACGGAGAACCTAAACTGAACAGGGAAATCCAATAACAACACAAACAAAAAAACGGAACGACTTAGTAGAAATATTTAAAGACCAAAATGAAATCGAGGAAGCAATGGAATCAGAAAACGAAAGAAGTGATCTCACAAAGACGAATGATCCTCAGTCGACGGCTGATGATATGGAGTGGACTCAGCTGGAACTCGATAAGGCTGGTAGAAAGATACGAGCAAAGAGGAGACCCGAGACATACACTATATAGACAAGGATAAAAGTCAAAAGAAGTGGAAAGTAATGAAACCACCAGAGTAAAAGGGAAGAAAATAAGAATACAAGCAAACGAAAAAATCCAAC
This sequence comes from Vandiemenella viatica, assembly GCA_031002005.1. Taxonomy (NCBI): domain Eukaryota; kingdom Metazoa; phylum Arthropoda; class Insecta; order Orthoptera; family Morabidae; genus Vandiemenella; species Vandiemenella viatica. Next base: position 8,882 of record JARYHS010013170.1, on the reverse strand, counting down.
CAATATCAATAGAAGAACTACCCTTAGATGCCAATGTGCTTTTAGGAGACAAAGAAAAAGCAAACACCTACCCAAGCTGGGTAGATGACCGACCACAAGGAGAGTCAACAGAGCATTCGCAAAGAACTGAAACGAAGATACAGCAATAATGGCAAAAAGAACCTGAGAGGAAAACTATATCAAGAGACTGACAGCATGATAAAAAGGAAATGCAGCAAGTACTGACAGAGATGCAAACATATTGCATAGCAACTATAAACCTAAATGGAATAACAAGCAAAACAAAAACAGAATGTTTAAAAGACTTCCTATATGCCGCTGATGTAGATCTAGCCCTCCTTCAAGAAGTTTGTAATACCAATGTCCTTGACATAACAGGATATGAATACGTGTATAATCAAGGCAAAAGAAATGAGAGATCAAACTTCTTCAAAGAAGATATGTTACCTCTCCTACCAACAAATACCAACAATCTGACACTAGGAGGTGACTTTAACTTCGTGCTACACCCTAAAGATCAGTTCCCAAATTTTAACGCCTGCAACGATCTAAAGGTAATAGTCCAAGGACTCAGATTAAAAGACACTTGGGAAACAAAACATGGAACTGACAGATACTATACATACGTTACAAAGGACGCAGCAAGCAGAATAGACAGGATATACATGTGAAGATATCATTTCCGATGTTACTAGTGCAGAGGTATGGCCTGTAAGCTTCTCAGACCACAGCGCCTACATAATACATATAAATATGAGCAGACAAGAAATTCACCGAGGAAGAGGCTACTGGAAATTTAATACTGTTTTTCTAAAAGATCGCGAACTTAATGAAATGTTCCAAGAAACATGGCAAATATCTATCAGTCAATATCAGAGTTACAATAATAAACTAGATTGGTGGTTACAATGCGCGAAACCAAAACTGCGCCGTATGCTGATAGAATACGGAAAAGTAAAGAAGCAAGAACATAAGGAAACAGCGGAATTTTATTATGCCTGTCTAAGAGATGCTTACCGGAATACGGACAGATTAATTCAAGACATAATAAAAATAAAAGGAATAAAAGCGAAACTAGCAGCAATACAACGTTTCGAACTGGAGCAAATGATGATTAGATCTAAGACCAAATATGCTGTACCAGAGGAAAAGACTTCAATTTACCACTATATGCGGGAAAAGAAAAGAGCAAGGATTAAAATTCTTAAAAACTTGAGAATCGGTGAAGACACCGTTGTAACAAACCAAAAGGAAATTATAAACGAAGTTCATAAGCACTTTCAGGAACTATACGATGAGGAAAGTATTGACGAGGAAGATTCCAATGACTTACTCAGTGTGGTGTGCAACAGAATCGACGCAAATGACAACACACAACTGGAAAGTAGAATAACAGAAGAAGAACTAGAAGAAATTATAAAAACAAGCCCAAAGAACAAATCGCCTGGCCCTGATGGCATTCCAGTAGAAGTATACCTACAGTTCTGGCCAGCCATCCAACAACAACTGACAGAAGTACTTAATGATGTGCTTACAATACCTAATGTACCCAGAAGCTTCAAAGAAGGATTAATAGTTCTGATACCAAAAAACCACAACAACAAAACCCTAGACGGAATGAGACCTATATCATTACTAAATTCAGAATATAAGTTGTTCACCAGAATACTGACAAAAAGAATGATGCCTCTGATGAATAAAATAATTGCGGAACACCAGGTGTGTGCAGTACCTGGCAGAACAATCATGGGGACATTAAGCGAGTACAGAGGCATCATTGCAGGCCGCAGCAGTAACAGGAATAAATGCAGAGTTATTGTCCATCGACTTTAATAAAGCCTTCGACAGGGTCAGTCACAAGCGCATACGGAAAGACATTGGAGAGAATGGGATTTCAGTAACTCTTTTATTAAAATTATACAGAAACTGCTCCATGAAGCAGAATCAAAAGTTCTAGTCAATGGCTTCAGAACAAAAGCAGTGCAAATAAAAAGGTCTGTAAGGACAGGGTGACCCCATTCAATGGCGCTTTTCTCAATTGCTCTGGAACCTCTATTGCGATACATAAACGCCACAATATCTGGAATAAAATATGCAAACAGAAAAATCACTTGCAGAGCCTACGCCGATGACGTATGTGTAGTGACCAGGAATGCCAAAGAAATAAAAATCATCAGGGAAAACATCTTAAAATATTGTCGTGCAACGGGGGCAAAAATAAACTTAATTAAATGCAAGATGTTGAAGCTAAGTAATGGCATTCCATAACAGCAGCCTCATTGGATACAAGAAAGAGAAACAATGCAAGTCTTGGGAGTAGAACTGCACACGTGCCCACTAAAAATGATAGCCAGAAACTGGAGAACAAAACTAAATGTGATTAGAGGAGCAGTAAGAGAACATTACACCAGGAACCTAAATATGTACCAGAAAGTGGATCTTGTCAATGAATACATAGTCTCAAAACTATTATACTTAGGCAGCATTTTCCCAATTCCAGCTTCAATCGTCAAGAGGATAACCTCGTGCCTTTGTAACTTCATACTAAGAGGAAACATCTTTAAGATTAAATATGCAACAGTGACTCTTCCCAAAACGAAAGGAGGTCTAGGACTAATCGACATAGAGTTGAAGTGTAGAGCATTATTTATTACAACTATGCTGAAGATCTTAAACAGCCTACCACAAAGTATAACCAGCGTACTGGCAAATGAATTACAACCAATCAGCAAAACACCACCGGTGAATGTAGGAGGAATCCACTTCAAATTGAGTCATATAAAGCAATACCACCTAGAAATCAGCTACCTATCACAGAAACAAAGCCCCAAGATCAAAACAAGACACCTCCTAGAAGAAATGAATCGTCAAAACCAAAGGAACAGACAAGAAGAAAAATACAAAGATTGCAGCTGGCAGCAAATTTGGAAAAATGTCAACAATCGTGGTACAAAGTCGTCAATGATATGGTAGCACTAAAGAGAAACCATGGATTCCTTCCTCCACGAGAGAAACTATATTCAATACATCTCAGCAATACAAACAAGTGCAGCCAATGCCAACAAATCGATACCCTAGTCCACAGATTTGAGTGTGAAGAAATGAAAGAAATATGGGAACGGACTAAGGAAAAAGTCGCGATAATAAACAGGACCGCAAAAAATCAGATCAGAACCGAAGAATTCATAAGACCACAGAGGAGAACGTATCCCGACACAAAACATAATGCCACAATGTGGCTACTAGGACACGCCGTCTACTACACCTTTTCAAACAAGAGCAAAACAAAACTAGAATACTGGTTTTACCTAACAGAAGAATACAAAAAACTGACACCAGCTCAAAAGAAAAGCTCCTTTTCAAATTTTAAATTGTTATAAACGAATAAAGTAAGAAAATATCAAAACTAGACAACACGAATGAAAATCACATTATGAAAAATGGGAAGAGAACACCCCATGAATCAATAAACAAAGGTATAGAGCCAGGCAAAGAGCCTATTTATTGGCGAGCGGAAGGTAGGGCTGAAGGGGAGGAAGGAGGCCCCCAAAAAAAGAGGTTAAAGCGCTTTCTTGCTGACGTTTGGATCGTGGTCTCCGGTTCAAATATCCGTGGAGACAAAGATTTAAAAAAAATTGTTTTTGATCGTAAGAGTCACGCCTGGACCATCGGTTATTCGGATTGAATGTTAAACTATAGATATCACAAATTTAGGCACAGTCAGTGTGTGTGATCTACAGAAATAATACTTTAAATGCGGAAGTAAGTCTGCATTTTTGTTACGTTTTGATGAATAAATGCCTATACCGATATCAACGGAATTTGGCGAGAAAATCTTGTAGGGAGGGCACAGGACAGTTTCCCCCCCCCCCCCCCTGTATGATTAACAGTTGTAGTCACGAAATTTTGAGAACTTATCGAATGGTGACAAAGAGACAGATATGTGTGTTAGTGTCTGTAATGTTACGTCGGTTGCACATTATGTTAATAAATTTCGTTTAGAGATTTTCTGTGTCCTAATACTTTGTGTCTGCTTAAATGTTTCTGGCACCAGTTTATTTTGCCTTCTTTTTTTACATGCCTTTCGGGGGTAAACTGGCAATAAGTTGTAGCTCTATCAGAGCACGAGCAGCTAATGTTATAAGAACCCAAGAATTGGATGCTCATGCTGAAGTAAAAAGATAAGGACAAGCTGAAATTAAGCTGCCCTTAGTTAACCACCTCCTCCCTCCCCCCCCCCCCCCCACATCCCCTCACCTTCGTTTGTTTTTCTGTTTTTAAATATGTTGGAAATTGATTCTCTTCAAGAGACAGGTTTGACGGTGAATAATATAGTGATGGCTTTCCTGTCATACTATGCCGACTTGGTGTTGTTTGGGACCAATCCTTCGTTAGGGAGCGTGCATAAACCACGTAGCTCCATTTTGGCCTCCTGTGAGAACCCCCTCCCACCCACGTAGCCTTACGTGACTTTTGCCACTACCCCCCCCCCCCCCCCCACATAGCTATTTCCCTTTTGATTCCAGAAGACATTTTGTACTGTTTTCTCTTGTCAGACTATTGTAAATTACATACAGAGATAATTAACTGAGGGAAATAAATATTCATATGCTGTTGTGAATTCTGTTCCTCATTTTAACTGTGGAAAATGTTATGAAAGGAAAGCTACGTGGCCTGGCTCACAACACCCCCCCCTCCCCCCATGTAGCCTAGACTAGCCTTCCAGCAAACCCCTCCCCCCTCCCCCCCGGACCGAGCCACCTAGTTTGTGCACGGTCCCTTACCAACATCTTTCAATATTCAATTCTGTCAAAGAAATTCTTAATCCATGCGTACGAACGGGTATCAGCTAGTTTCTGAATAAGACTGGAGGTTTTCTCGGCGTTGTATAATGAATAAAATTTTCTCGGGTAACTAGCCGAGTTACCGAAAAAAACTTATTTCTAAAGTTTTCAAAATGTTCATTTGCAGTTTCATGGTCTCCAGTTTAGGATTTAGTTCCACCACTTTTTCCAAACACTAATATATAACACATAATGTGGTACCTATAGTAAAAGTAGATATTCATACGTGATAAAACTAGTAAAAAAAGAGAGAGTGTAAAGTTTTAGTTTAGCAGCACATATTCAACTTGTAGCTAGAAGAAGCATTTGAGAAAATGGAAGAACAGTGTGTGTCTTAAAAAGATTCTTGAATAAAGAATTAACATGTTACAATTTACTAAAAGTACTGTACTACCTGCAGATAAGAGTGAGGATATTGTGAAACTACTGAATAACATGAATAAATTGCTTCAATATGGTGGTGTGGTACTGGACCCACATTTTAGGTATCAAATACAGGGGCTGGACGGGGTTCAAAGAAGAGCTGCTAGATTTGTCTCCGGAAATTACTGCAGAACACAATCAGTAATCGATATGATAAAAGAGTTCGAATGGGATTCAATGGAAGACAGGAGGGTGAAGAGTGTCATGGGGGTGTACATGGCCTATATTGGTGTAAGAATTAAAAGTAGTGGGAAGGGATGGCCATGACCACTAGCTGGCACTCAATTTCATGCACAAGAGTGTGCAAAGATTTTCTTTCATAGGTAAGGGTGTCATGGCCTGGAATAAGTTACCAAGAGAAATGATGAATAATGTACCAAAAATGGTGAAACAAATTAAGGTTGAAATTTGTAGAGGGCAAAAGTAGTAGGTGGGTGGGTGCAGGGAAGAGGGAAAAATGGGTGTGTAGGGAAATTGAGATGGAGCACACACACTGGTGGCCAATTAAATTAAATATTTTGAGAGGAATTTAAACAAAAGCAATGCAGAGGTCATAAAGTACAGGAGAAACGATAACACTATTAAAACAGACAGTTGTAAAAGAATATGACCAAGTCAGGGAAGATATCAATAGCAGGTTAACAAAAATTAGATACCCTTCCATATGAAACACTGGCTTGGACTCAGAAAGACATTCCAAAAGTGTATGTATGGAGAACAGCACTTGCCAACATTAAAGATGAACATCCAAAATACAAAAGCATTTGAGATACAATACCGCAGGACTAATTGTTTGTTATTGGATAAGTAGATTCAATTGTAGTAGTCACTGGTTCATGAGCAATATCAAAATTAGCAACTTTCTTATAAATTAAAATAATATATGACAAATACTAGCACTCAAAGTACTACCAGTTTGATAACTTGCTTCTAAACCTACTGGAGTTAATGCAATTCATTACTTTTTAACAAAAGTTATCAGGTAATAAATTTAGTTCTATTTAAAAATAGACTTGATTTATTTGTCATTAATTGTGCTGATGTAACAAATGTTTTGCAATTACATTTTTGGTGTACCAACACCAAATCATTTGTACGCTTAAAACCGAAGAACCTATGAGTATTAGTGATAAATGAATTGTCTGATTTGTTCTACTGCTTCCTATAACACAGAGTTGATTTTATAGTTTCTGCTACTACAATATTGTGCATTACTGTTTGCCTGAATTTACAAAGCAAATCTTGAAATCCACTATAGACAAAATCTGATGCATGTGATGTAACAGATGTTTTGAAGAACTTTCAACTTCTGAAAACAATTAATGTGAACACAATTTTTTTTTCCTTCACTGAATTCCACCGTTTCATCTAAACTATGCCTTTTAAGTTCATGTAATTCTGCAGCCTTATTTATTCTCACATTAGTTTCACATATGGCTGAACCAATATGACTGTTTCTTCCCACTTCATTTTGCATAAAATTTAATCTCTGGAGAACTCTTTCCATGATGATTTTTCTAGGTAAACGCTAACCGTTTACTTGCTGCGGCAACCACAGACAGGTGAAATGCCCAAGCCCTGACCATTTCAAATACCGGAGCCAACCACTAGATGCACAAAAAGGATTGTCCATATGAAATGGATGACTAGTGGCAATACATACACTGTATTGCCATCACTGATATCCTTACCTTCCTTTACCCAAAGAAACTGGCTAAACCTCTGTCAGTATGAAAAAACCATCAAATTTCTGAAAAGTGTCTTCTATGCAGCATTGTGCCCAAGAACTGTGAAGGTCATGAAAAACATAAAAGAGGGACAATATGCCCTACTGTTATATATCTATTATCTTACCAAAACCATTCAGCAGAAGGCCTATTACATATTATGCACATAGCAAATCACTTTTATCGTCATTTTCAATATGAAATCACTTTTCATGTCAGAACATAACCTTGTTATATGTTCATTATCTTGCTAAAACCATTTAGAAGGGGGCAAATCTCATATAATTGTATAGTAAAGAACTTTTATAATGATTTTCTTAACAAGAAAACACTCTTTAAATCAATTCTAAAACATTTTTGTAAAAGACATAATACTCAAATAAGGTTGTTTTTCAGTCATGATGAATTTTGTGGTATTCATTTCCACTAAGAAAGCAGAGAATGACAATCACTTTAAGGCGGTTTTTGTGTGCTTTTAAAATTTATATAGGGAGATGTTTCAAATCAAAATAATTCAATCTTTTTAGAAAAAAGAGCTAGAAAGATAAAAGTATGCACGAAAGAGAAAAGTTCAGTTAATAACAAACATATAACAGTTCAGAGGTAAGTTGATGTTTAAAGTAAGAAAATCAAAGTTTTAGTGTTGACATGTTATAGCATCACCATGTGTTACTTTTAGAAATTAACAGCTCTTAAACGAGAATAATTACGAGGAAATTTGTCATGACCAAAAAGATTGGGAATAAATTAAACTATAACATAGTAAAATTTCGGGGAAAATCCGAGTAAAATTAGTGTTCCACAGGAGTGGGGGCTTTTTCTAATTCACTAAAGAATAGTGTTTCCTCACGGGAATACACCGGCTTTTCACGGCGATTCAGCAATAGATAAGTCTAGCCTATAAAAAGCCGACCAGCACAGGCAGTTGGGGATAGTTTTCAAACAGTTTTTCAAGCGGGCGGTCGAGGCAAGAACAGCTCCATGATGGGCAGCGAACTACGAGTCTGTGGACTTTGAAGATTTTTAGTAGTGGTGATATGGAGAGCTTAGGATGATCTTTCCAATTTTGGGGGAATTTTCTGAAAGATTCCAATCAGTGTGTGCGAGTGACGTCAACCTGCAATCTAATTCAAGGAGACGATAGTTCTGATGCCTTATCTTTCTGGTACCTCAACTTGTACTATGTAAAATTCAAGAATATAAACTTTGTTTATGCAAGAACTGTGTTAATCCATAAACCTTTATCTCTTGGGGTAATTACAGCGAATTGGCGACCGTATAAAGAACCGATGCAAGCATCCGTAAAGGTACCAACCAGCACGATCAAGTTCGTATAGAAATTTTGCGTGACCCCAATGCACAATATAGAATGAGAGAAAATGTTTGCTGTTATCAGATTAAACAGAAGCTATTATATTGTGCCTTGAGAACATGAGCTGAGGGGAAACTGGTTGACAAATTTTGTAATGAAATTATTTTTAATAACTGATTTATTAGCATACATGAAACAAAATCTACAGATTAATTTGTTAGTAAATAACCTACTAATATGCCTACAATCAATATCAAAACAATTAAAACCAAAGTTTTACAAAAATATACCAGCATATTAATTTGTGACATTTATTGTTCCTAAATAATCATATACTACAGTAACACAAATGTTGTACATATTTCACATGGCAGTTTCTTAATGAGAAATCTATAGTCAGCGCTGCCAGTCAAGCCAACTTAGTTTATAATGCTGGCTCCTTGAAATAAAACAAAATCTTATTACACAAACCAACCAAATTTTTGAGATACAGTCGGTAACAAATACAATTACGTATAAATTTTTTGACTTATCTTGAGTATGAATGAAACTAAATAATTTGTATTGATTATCAAA
>JARYHS010013168.1:0-32878 GCA_031002005.1 Vandiemenella viatica | reverse complement strand
GCTAGTGGCAAGTATGGCATCTTCTGTAATTTAACTTTCATTAAAATTTAATAACACCTAGTTGTGGGATTTTTGAAATGCAATGGTTATTTAATAATCTGTTATTACAATAAAATTATCACATTTACTCAGGGATAGCTGGATGTTTTAGAGAATTTTTCTCAGTTCCAGATAATTATTAATTTAATTGCGATGGATCACACACTCCGGTGGGTATTCCCTTAGTCATCGAATTACAAATTTGTAATTTTATTTTTTATTAACTTATATAATTTGAGTGTTAAATTCATCCCCATCTAATTCTGCGATATGAAAATTTTAATTTTAAATTCCTTTAGTGTTTTTGGTAAATTGTTCATTATTTTACTTGGTAATTTGTTCCAATCCCCGACACCCATACCTACAAAATAAAATTTTCCCACTCCCTTAAGCATTAAATTGAGTAGCAGCTTGTGGTCATTGTCATCTTTCCCCTTCCATGCACTATTCCTATTACTTCAACCTCTCATCACCAAATATTAATATGTTATTAATGATTACTGCCAATGCGATTGAATTGTTCTTTTGTACAAGAAGCAAGCTAAATTCATACCACTATCATACGCACATTGAACAGGAAAAACGGAAGTAGAAGCTTCTGCGAAACATGATTGGTAAACTAATGAAAAATTCAGCTCCTTTGGAAATAGTTATTTATCACAGATTTATAGTGATTTACTCATCGATTTCCAAGTTTTTATTTCTTTCCTTTTTTTAAATTTTTGGTCTATAAAGTAATCTACTTGTTTCAAAACTGATAATACCTCAACCGGTGTAGAAGTTGATTCTTTAATATGGATGTTTGCCGTTAGACTTCATATTTCTGTCTATTTTAATAAGTACCATACTGGCAACTATCCTATATTCCACTCAGTTTACAGCTCTGGAATTCTTATTCTTTCCCACATGGCGTAATTGTACTGATCATCCGGATTGTTTTTGTTTCTCTTGAATCCACTATCCTAGAGAGTCATCGTAAAATTATTACATCCGGCAAGAATTATTCACCATATTCTCACAAATCAATGGTCAGGGCCAATTTAATTCACTGTGACATCCATGCATACGTGAACATTAATGTAGAGAACAGATGTAGACTCCTTTAATGAGACTATTTCCGTTTCGGTATAGTGAAATTTCCGGAAACTCCATTAAAGACCGATTCCAAGCCATAACGTGCTCCAAGAACTTGACATCGATTAGGTGACATGAGCGTCGTTAACTCAGTAAAGCTCCTTTTATCGTGGTATCCATTGCTATGATGCATCCTGATCGATCGGATACCTAAATGTCAAGATACATCTTTAACAGAGGTCTCAGTAAAGATTTGACCCCACTACAGTTGTAGAAGTTAGTAGAGAACAAAAAATTTACCTGGGAAACGAAAGGCGCGAGGCCGCAGATGTCTGAGGATCTTGAATATAATTATGTTCGGTTACACCTGGTCTTCGAATGTAGGTGTGACCAGTTTTCTGTTTCTGGTTTTATGAGTTTGTGATTTTGAGTGTTTTGATTTTTATTTATTTATTTTACTTCTTCTTAGTGTAGGAACATTCGTATATCTGTTTCGAATATACCTACCACACAAGTTGTTTAGGGAGGCCTGATTGACGATAGGAAGGTCCCCGATTTAGATCCCGGACTGGGCCGAAATTTTGTACGTACTCTTAACCTGACCTTAACCTCTTCTGTCTTCATGTGAAGTATGCTAGGATGCTCCATGCTTCGACGTGCATATAAAGGTGCAGGACCCGTTTACCTGGTGATCATGATAGGTAGGTATGACAGAGGTGTATTGCCCTGCAAATAAAAACTGTGTCACTCGGCTGTCGAACTATTCTTCTGGCCAATAATGCCATACGTTTTCCCTTTCTACTGTACGTATATCAGTAAAGATTAATTTGCTACCAAGACACCCATTATCATTGGCAATCATTGTCTATGGATTCGGTGACAGGATTATTGTCTAGTTAAGTAACAATTAACTAACACGAACATTATGTTTGGACGTTTAATCATACTCTGAGTAACTTGTATCCAACTATCCTGACCTCAGCACGGGATACAAATAAGCAAAGCTTTTCCGAAAGATACGACTGGTCTATATTTAATTTTATATGCAGCTATCAAGAGTTTTCTAGATTAGCATTATTTTTTTTGGTGAGGGTTTTTTTTTTTTTAGACGAAAGCCTCTTACTTTTCGTTTTAAACTTAGTTCTCAAGTTACAATGTCATAAAAAAAACTCCTCGTTTCTTCCCCTTATAATATTTAAAAGAGAATGTCTTTTTTTTTACTTTCGAATACATTTCGATTACGTTTACATCAATACCTTTGCAGGTAAAACCAAACACAACTCTTACTTCATAACTTTTCATACTTAATCAAAAACTAATTACAACTTTTACTTCTATACGATGAATTCCTCAGCCACCGTAATAAACTTCACACAGTTCAATTGGTTTTTCCATTTACAGGCCAGCTAATTGTTTTGTAATTTCTGAAGCTTCATCCAGGCTGCAACCATGCTCTTTCGTCAACCAAGACTTTCTCTTATCTTCTCCATTCTTTGATAGATGTAAAATACAGCCAACCAGTTTCATCAGTCAGGCTATTAGTCCTTAAGATGGTCTTCTTTAGAAGGTCGAACGTCGAAACCGGTCAAGACTAATATCCTGACTAATGCAATTGGTTGGCTGTATTTTACATCTATCAACTATTTACCGTTACTGAGAGCAGTATGTTTAAAATCTATAATTATTCCTAATTTGGCCTTTTCTCCTTGCCTTCAGAGATACTCATAAAATAGGATTAGTATTGTATATTCATAACTCGTAATACAAATAAATAAACACATTATATTATATTTATAATTATTAACATAACGACGGAACGTACGACCGCTGCGAACTCCATGGACCTGGAAAAAGTATTTTCCAGCATTAAGCAACAGTTTCAATTTTAACATTTTTCTTCTTAGTTCCTTCCAAAGCCTTATTTTCCCTAATCGACAAAGCGCAGTGAAGTGGATCTGCGTGACAGAGGTCGGAGAGCAGTTGTGTGAAGGCGACAATCCATCACCGGCCGTGTCGGCACACAATTAGCGAGCCTGTTATTGGTTGCCCGCCTCCGGCGACCGATGAATCTCCATTAGTGCCCTCCGTGTCTTTAACGCGCTTCAGGGCAGAGGATTAAAACAAGACCCTCTGGTCCCACCCAACCTGCGAACTGCCTGAGGGACAAACCGTGACAGTTGTGACATCATAAGTACCAACCAATCATTTTTATGCTTCATTTATGTATTATTTTTTTTAATTTAAGTTGGTACACAAAATATTCCAAAACGTAGTACACAGTATAGTCTTTGGGGGTAGTATTAGATTAGTAGTAGTAAAATCTTAGGTTGGACAGAGTGAGAAAGATGGCTCGGCACAAAAAACAACTTTTAGAATAATGTATATAAGTATGTGTATAATGACCTAAAAGTGAGGCACAACGCAAAAATGCAGATTAAAAGTTTGTAATTATCATGTTTTGTTGACAGAGTGCCAGCGAAGAAATTAAATTGTATTGTTTATGAAATACTATGGCCGTGAATCATATGCTTTAAAGGCCGACTGTAAATTTGTTTCAGGGGAATACTGCGTTGTCGAGAATATTTTTCCTACCTTTTTTCTAATTAGTAATCATCCTTTTGGCCTGTATATTTAATCTGACACCATATTTGTCCATTAATGCTGGGATTGAGTGAGATTTATTTCTTAATTGGCGATTCTACAAAACTTAATATATGAGATATTAATCACTTGATACATTAGCGACAATAGTGATTAACACATCATTAAGTCAAGTTCGATTATCGATTTCCCCGGAATATATATGTCACGCAACAATGGTTCAAGGCCCTGGATTCACAGGATTTATTAATAATACTATAAATAAGGAAGTTTGAAACAAAAGTATGTTTGGATGTTTGGAGTATTTGCCTCAATCACGCCTTAATAGCTCAACAGATTTTTTAAATGAAAATTTGCACAGATTTGGGTAGTAACAAAGGATAGTTCTTATCCTGCAAAAACGAATAATTCCTTTGGAAACTGTAACTATCAATTCTCATTTCATCAACACCAAAAACAAGGAGTTTCGTAGATGGTACTGCATGTTAACTCTTTACAAACACAGCATTTCAGCTATCAAAGCAAGAACTTTATGACATAGGCCTATTTAATGGTGTGTTTGGTTTAAAAATGTTAAAATTGGTACACTTGATGATCTTATAGTTCCAAAGCAGAAAATACAAATCAGTTCTTAACCTTAAAATGTTTAAGCCGTATATACTTTGTTTATGGTAATTTGAACGTAGACATACAATTCTGTTGGCAGATTGTGGAGCTGAAAATAAAAGATGATATTTACGTTTCCTCAATATTACTAATTTAATCTGTTGACAGATTGCAGTACTAAAATTATGGATAACACAGAAGTTTAAATGTTAAACTAACAATCGGCTGTTGTTTTTAATTAAACTGTAATTATGTTACTGCTTTTTTTCTTTTATGTAGTTTTGCTGTTCGTTGAAACATTGAGGGTTCACTCCTTACCCAAATCATTTAATATATTTGCATATCTTTTATTACATTAACCCCAACCAAAGTAATTGGTCTCTCGTTATTAATTTCCTATGACAGATTGAGAAACTAAAACAAGCCTATAATAATATCATCAAAGATCATAATGAAGGAAAAATAAATAACTACTGCAATATGCAAATTTCTGTTTCTATTCAGAATTAATTGATCGAAATGGCATATTGAAAAAACAAAACCAAAATATAAAGACGATATAAAGTCCTATAAGAAAATAGTAATTTTAAGATGTGACCTCATTAAAACTAGAACTATGAAATCATTCTAGACCACAACGAAGAAAAAATTATTTAGTACTTCATCAGGTAATATTATATTTTAAATCAGATATGATTGCTCTAATAGTTTGGTAATATTAAGGTAAATTTGTTTTTTTGTTGTAGAAAGTGTATAAATTTTTTAATTACATAGAATATTTTTTAATATTATTAATGAAAACTCTTATACTATAAAATATTTTCAAGTGGATGAAGTCGCATAATAACTGCTAGTTCATCATATATTTGTTTAAACCGTAGAGAAGTCTTGACCGACTATACCGTAAAATTTGTGAGTACAAATACATTCAGGCGACAGAATCACGGTCAAATTCTGCTAAACAAACAAGAGAGTGCTTACCCACAGACCTGTCCAAAAAGATTTACAGAGTACAGTGGAAGACGATAAATTTCACTTTCGAAACGAAGCGTTTACAGCGCGCGGGAATACTTTGTACAACAATACATAATCATGAATATATTGTTGAACATAAAGTAGGAAATTAAATATTAATTTTCATCTTTTGGGTTGAACTATGTTCCTTTCTTACTTTTTTTAAAGGAATTATTAGTTTATTAACAACCGGTAGGTCGTTACGTAAATATATATGTCTATCAGATTACCTGACTGAACAATATGGAAATCCTGTCCATAGATAGCATTTGTGAAAAGATTTTATTATTATTGGTTTCACTTTCGAATGACGCTCAGAGTATACTAAATTCTGTGACCTACGAGTGCATTGAGGTATTTCTTCCACTAACCTATTTGGGTTGCAATGACCGTAGGGATAAGATTCGAGAAATAAGATGCCGTACTGATGCTTTTATTCTTTCTTTCCTCGTGCTATTCGGGATTCGAATGGGCAGAATTAAGATTGGTGCTTAGCACCCTCTGCAATCCACAATGTTTGTGAATTGCAGGGTATGGATGTAGATGTAGAAAACAAAACAAGTATAAAGCATCTGCGTTTTATTTATTGATCTGTCCACCGGCTTCCTGGGTTGACAGTGTGAATCATGAGATGGGAATAGAAAAAGGGGGGGGGGGTGAAGACTTGTACTCGTGTTTGTTAGACTCGGCTTTCTTACCATTCAGGAGGAAATTTTGTGTTGCCATCTGTCTGCGAAATATGTAACTTTTTGTTTTCTGTATGATAAGTGTATTTTCGTTTGTGAAATGCGTATTTTATGAAGCCAATATTGCAGACCATCGTAGCATTCGCCTAGATGATTGTGGGGAACCACCTATAAACCGCAATCAGGACAGACGGTGCGCTGGAACCAGGACTCGAATCCGTACCTCCCCGATCCAATGTGCAGCACCTTAGCGCACCGAGCCACGCTGTTAGGTCGACATAGAAATGTCATTCTGTTACATAGATGTTTATCAGTGGGAATAACTTATCTATGTTTGACCGAGCGTGGTGAGCGAGTGGTTAACGCTCTGGCCTCGCATTCGGGAGGAAGGCGGTTC
Source organism: Vandiemenella viatica (assembly GCA_031002005.1). Classification (NCBI taxonomy): domain Eukaryota; kingdom Metazoa; phylum Arthropoda; class Insecta; order Orthoptera; family Morabidae; genus Vandiemenella; species Vandiemenella viatica. Next base: position 26,461 of record JARYHS010013168.1, on the reverse strand, counting down.
CAATCCCCGTCCAGGCATCCAGATTTGGGTTTTCCATGGTTCCCCAAATCACTCCAGGCGAATGTCGGGATGCTTCCGTCAAAAGGCCGAATTCCTTCCTGTTCCTTGTCCCCAGTCCCACCCCGCCTCTCATGACCTCGACGTCGACGAGGCGTAAAGCCATAAGTAAAAAAAATATATTTATGTTTGTGTAGCTTCACCGTCTTTATTTACTTTATTGAGAACTCAGCGAAACTGAAGAAAATTCAATTAACTTGTACCGAGCTGGCTGTTTGAAATGACGAAAACCAAAAAATGTACTCACTGTGGCAATTTTTTTTTACGCATTTACGTGGTGTACTTATGATATGCTCACTTCACCAGAGGACAAATAAGCATATAAATGCTACCCGTTTTTTGTGATGCCCATAAAACTTATTGGCTGTATTCAGCATGATGTTAGTAGAGAGATTAAACGATTCGTTGACAACAGGTTTATTCTCAACAATCTAAAAGATAGAAACTGACTGTGCATATTGGCTCGATGATGTGATATACTTACGTAATGTTTAAGTTACTATTGCTACTGGTTATTCAATAACATAGATAAATTGCATGGTCTTCTATTTTCATTACCAAGCGTACGATAGATTATCTACTTAAAAGAATATTGAAAACTATGACGAACTATATGAAAAAGCATTCTTGTCTCAAAGGCAAAACAAAACATAGTTCTCCTGTTATTTCCACGCGCACTGATAGTCAAATCTTTGGGTCACATCACTGCGCTATGAGATACAGAAGCGAAGAGAATTTAATTTAATTGCTTTGGAGCGTTTGCGTAATTTCCCTACACAACCATTTTTCACATTTCTTTTTATCACCCACTTTTTCCCTCTTCTAATCTCAACTTTAAATTCTTTTTGCCTGTTTGGTAAATTGGTCATCATATCTCTAAGTAATTTATTCCAAACCCTGATCCACTTACTTACGAAAGAAAATCTTCGAGCGCCAATTTGCGGCCATAGTCAACTTTTCCCTTCCATGCACCTCTCTCCTAATTCTTCCACCAATATCTTTCCACGCCTCATATCAATATACGCCTCGTGCACTCCCGTGACACTCTTCACCATTCTCCAGTCTTCCAATTAATCCCATTCCAGCTCCCTTATCATATCACATTGCGTTCAGCAGTAATATTCAGCGACAAATCTAGCAACAGAGGAACATTGATAATCAGGACGTTAATTATCCGAAAGGTCAATTACCCGAATGCATTTATTTTTTTTGGCCTAATGTTCACTATTTTACAGAAACATAAACTTCATTTCTATATGCAACCAGTACAGCCTTGCGCTAGTTATGTTCGCATTTTTGCTAACAAAAAACAACTAGATACAGTGACTTTCCTTCTTGGAGGTTTTTATTATGTTATCGCTGCATTATTTAAGTGACCAACTGGGTATTATAATAGGAACTAAATTCAATGCTACACGGTGCAAACAATAAATGCGCTCCTATCCTGTTTTATTTTGACAGAACGAAGGTAGGAAGGGCGTGCATAAAATTCATCCTTCGTTGCCCTCACATGATCAGGACTAGGTGAAATTTCCTAATTCTCCAACATACTGTTCGCCCAAAATAGTGAGTTCTATGGAAAGTTTCATTTTATATTAAGTGGAGGAGGGCATCAAAAGACGACCTCCTAGGAAATGACAAGAAGAAAAGTTTTAGTTTTTGGTTACTTTTTAACGAGTTTATCAGAATGTTTTTTTATTCCAAATTGTACCATCCACACAATCGAAAAAAGGACTTCAACAGTGAAAATAACACCTGATGTGGTAAGATAGAAGATGAAAAAATGAGTGTTAAGTTATTCTTGGCAGCAGAATAGCCAATTGAGAAATTGTCCTAAAGTGCTTTGCCGGCCTCGGTAGCGTAGGGGCTAGAGTGCTAGCTCCACGTGCCGAAGGCCGCCGGTTCGAATCCGGCCGCGGGCATGGATGTTTAAGTGTTGTGTGTGTATGTGGTTGTCCTGTCCGTCCTGTGGCGCCCATACATTGGAATAATACACACTGAGAGCTGCAATAATTACATGGAGCTGGCTGTATGGCCTCCGTTGCCAAATGCCATTTAAAAAAAAAAAAAAAAAAAAAAAAAAAAAAAAAAAAAAAAAAAAAAAAAAGTGCTTTGCAGCAGGAAACTGGTCCAGAGCCTCTGGCTACAGCCTACTGCACAAAACACGAGCTCACAGCTACACTGTGCGCCCGAGATATAGCCCTGAGGAAAATATTCCGATGGCCTACTTCACGAGGTGGAGCCGCCGTAAGATGTCCGTGGACTGCAGGCAGGGGCTCAGTTCCAGAGATTTATATCGCCCTCCACCTTTCTGGTGAGGTTATCTGGCGTCCGCTACTTCCAACGATATTACCTGGGGATAAAGAGGTCTCAACCCTTCACTGACCTTCTACGGAGAGTTGTTGTGAATGCATGGATTTTCGAGCATCGCTCTTCAGCACAGAGGATCACACGACTGGACGTGCCCCAGAATGTTATTTCTGTCCGACCCTGTTGGCTTCTAAAACACCTCAACGGTCTACAATGGACAGCAAGTCACATATCTCTTTTATATCATACTGTTGATTCAGTGGTAATCCGGAAACGCGCATGTAGTTAATCTCATGGTACCGAACTAGTGCTTTTTATATAAACACATTTGGCATGTGATGTATCATAGGCCGCCGCAAAGTGTTACTCATTCTTCCACCGTGCATTATTTGATTATCTTTTTTTATGGTTTCCTAAATATTTCACACATCACAGGAAAGATAAGGCACTTAATCTAGTTCGGAACCGAAACGGGGAATCAGTAGACGAAACTATTACAAACACTTAATTATTGTTACCCGATAATTATCTACAGTCAATTCCACAATGTTGCTACCAAAGCATGTAAATGTTGCTTTACCATCATGGAAGTTCCTGCTGGCCATTCATTTAATTCATTTAAATCTTAGCCAATATGCGACTTCTTTTCTTTCTTTTCATAACTGCTGACATTTTACATGCACTCCGACTTACTTGAAAGGTATTAACGTTACTAGTTTAATTACTAAATTAGTATTCCGAACTGTAACATAAATGTCGCATCGTAACAGTAACAATTTAGGTTATTGTTGTCTTTGTTACGGTTTTTATACACGTCAACAACGACGGTAATTGTTGCATTATTATCACATCGTTATGTGTTTATACTAAAACCTATACAAATAAAATTATTACTATCCAAGATGCTTACATTATTTTAATATCTCTTTATAAGGAATGAATGGACTGTGAAGAATATATCCCTGCAATTGTCAGTAAACGTATGTGAGAATACTGTAACGGCAAAAGAAACTCAGTAAGAAAATAATTAAGTTTTGCGTGATCTTTAAAGGTCTATTTGCATAAAATAAATAAATAAATAGAAATTGGCTTGTCAACTATATGGCCATCTCAATTGCTTTGATGTCCTATATGTAAATTTATCCCGATTATAAAAGGATTTTATAAATGACTGCAGCGATTTCACAAGTTTAGTGTAGGTATATAATTTGACAAATTGTAACAATACAGTCATACATAAAAACACAAAGTTCTTGTTTTTTTACGTATTTCACTGATTCCGCAGATATCAAGTCGATAAACATTTCTTACCACACTGGTTGCAGCATGTCTCTATCAATCTGTTCAAAAGCACTGTTGATTCCGGTTCACAGCTCTGATAGATTTTGTGGTAGAGGAGGCTCTTAAACAGTAAATTTTGTACATAACAGCAAAAAAATAAATCGCGTGATGTTAGGCTTGAAGAGCATGGGGGTGATACTGCACAGGGCGTGGGTGTTTATCGACTTCATATCTGCAAAGTCAGTAAGGGGACATATATAGAGCACTGGTAATATGTTAATAAAAATACTTTTTCATTTTTTTATGTATAAGTTTTGTGTACAGCATGTGAAATAATATAGCAACAGTAAATTTGTGAAATTGCTTCAATCATTTATAAAGACCCTGTATTTTCTCTGATTTAAGAACAACACAGTTAAAACAACGCATGTACTAGACCGGACTCAAACCTGCGACCCTTGCTTCGTGAGGGGCATTAGTCCTTACGCTGTACAGGCCACCCCCATAAACTGTATCGAGCATTTGGATGCACTTTAACATTTCTTCATTTCACAGTCAGATGAATATTTAACACTTTAATAGCAACAAAACGATTTATCATCACATTACTTTACAGCGCTTTTGAATTTCCTTGATGGTAGAATTTACTTCACCACCTAAAACGTCAGGTATTTTACAATATAATAACACTTCAACTGAGTCTGTAAATTACCTGACGAAAAATTCTCTATTCCTTCAAAGTTTTTAAAGTCCTTTCAGAAGCACATTGCACCATCCAACTCTACCGTTTAGTATACGAGTAATCATCATCGTCATTGGTTTCCTGCTATTCAGCAGGCCTATATACAGCCTCCCTTTGCTCCGCCAGTCTCTTTGTCTGAATAATTCCATTTATCATAATGTCTTCAAGCATTATCATTCTTCGTTGACCACTTCTTTTACCTCCATTTACGATGCCCTCCAGGGCGGTTTTAAGCAGGCACTCATTCCTCAACACATGACCAATCCAGTTTCTTTTTCTGTTTCGTATATTTTTGCTCTCCTACTCATTCCAGCATCTCATCATCTCTTACTTTATCTGTATAATTTATTCTCTCCTTCCTTCTTCATATCCACATTTCAAAAGCTTCCAACCTCTTTACATCTTCTCCGCCTACACCATCCAACTCTACTTTTTTTCCCTTGACGGCTGTTACAACGAAACAAAGCGACACTCTGACTTGAAAGCGTAGTCAGTTTTCAACAAAATAAACTTTAACTCGATCGGTAAATTATCTTAATTTTTTTTTTTTTTAAATCTGTGTCATCCAGCTCTACCGTGATGGTGTTAAGAATACAGAAAAATTATTTGATATTTCTAGGCAAGAAATTATGTTATTTTTTTGTTTTTGTGGTGATCGGTTCTGTCCGTTATAGTGGTGCATGTGAGAGGGCCAGTAACACACGCCTATCGAGTGACTTTGATCGTGCCACCCCTCAGCCACGGCGGTATTTTCTCGGGCGATCTGAGCGCCACCATGCCGGCAGTCTTTGCCGTGCCTGATGAGTTCTGCGCGGCGGATCATCGGTCCACACACCCTCCCAGCGCGGTTTTAATCTCAGCCACCCCCGCAACAGCCGGCTCCCTTTATGACACACAACCGCACACACACGCACACATACGCCCATCACCCGTCCCATTCAACGCTTTCTCGTCTGTTTCAATCCATTCTGCGAAATATGTGGTTTCAGTTGCGGCCGTTTTTTGTGCCTTGTGCTGGCCGCAAGAGGGGGAAGCTTAAATTGATTAAAGTACTGAGAAGGCCGTCGTTCCATACAGCGGAGCGCTGTGCGGCGCAAGTCATCGTAAAATTTATGCACAAACCTACACTTAATAGAAAAGTACGTAACACGCGATTCCTTTGTTCGCAAAATAAAAGTCGTAATATAAGAGTATTGATGCTTCAACATTTATATTTTATCTATGAATTATTGATTATTAATGAGAACATTATTCTTCTACATAATATTGTAATGAGTGAAAATGTCGGCTCATTACATTCGTTTTACTAAAGAAAATAAGTGCGGCATAAAATACAGAAATGTTTGGCTGCTGTGGATCGTCCAACCTTAAATAATGTGGACAGCCAGTCAGTCAGGTTAATGGAAAGTCAAGGTGGCTGGACTCGACACTGTAGGACGTGTCCATTCATACAATTTCGCCCACACTAAAAGCATAGGATTCGTCCATTAATTACGTGAGGTTTTTTTTCAGAATTCTGGACCCCCCCTAACTGGTGAGATCTGGTGGGCACCTCCCATCCCCCTGCTGATCGACAACGTAGAGGTATTTTTTTTCCGAGGGAGGTTATCCCTCCCCAAAAGCGTCGTTTGTAGACCTTAAACCCCCCCCCCCCCCCGTTTGTGGATTTTTTTTGCTCTGCTGTCCTTCAAGAATTACGTGAAAACCCCCCTCCCCCTTCCTTGACAGTTTTGCGATATTTCATCAGACCCCCCCCCGCCCCCTGTTTCACCTCACGTAATTAATGGACGCCCCCTTAACAGCGGGCGGTGTGGCCGTAGCTGGCGACTGTAGAAAGTGAGATGTGCGAATAAACTGAGAGGTTACAAAGAACTGTTTTGTGGATAGGAGGGAAGTCAAGTTTGGCGGGTGGAGATAAGACTGGAAGAAATTAACGGATCACCAGTACAATTATACCAATACATACACGATACCCAGTACATGTAGCCAATGAGATTTTTTCTCTGTTTCTGATTTCGGCGGATGGAACTGGATAGAAAACGAAGGCGGGAAGCCAGCAGTTGACGACCGAGAGATTTTGTGGTGGATGCAGTACAGCAAGACCATGTCTGGCTACGCGGACGCATGTCACTGATTACGGACTCATCATACACGAAGAATCAAATAAACTGGTACACACGCCTAATATTGTGTAGGGCCCCCGCGAGCACGCAGAAGTGCCACAACACGACGTGGTATGGACTCGACTAATGTCTGAAGTAGTGCTGGAGGGAATTGACACCATGCATCTTGCAGGGCTGTCCATAAATCCTTAAGATTACGAGGGGGTGGAGATCTCTTCTGAACGGCACTTTGTAAGGCATCCCAGATATGCTCAATGTCTGGGGAGTTTGATGGCCAACGGAGGTGTTTAAACTCGGAAGAGTGTTCCTGGAACCACTCTGTAGCAACTCTGGACGTGTGGGTTGTCGCATTGTCCTGCTGGAATTGCCCAAGTCCGTCGGAATGCACAGTGGATGCAGGTGATCAGTCACGATGCGTACATACGTGTCACCTGTCAGAGTCTTATCTAGACGTATCAGGGGTCCCATGTCACTCCAAATGCACACGCCCCACACCATTACAGAGCCTCAACCAGCTTGAACAGTCGCCTGCTCACGTACAGGGTCCGTGATTTCATGATGTTATCTCCATACCCGTACACGTCCATCCACTCGATACAATTGGATACGAGATTCGCCAGACCAGGCAACATGTTTCCAATCATCAACAGTCCAATGTCGGTGATGACGGGCCTAGGCGAGGCGTAAAGCTTTGTGTCGTGCACTCAGCAAGGGTACACGAGTAGGCCTTCGGCTCCGAAAGCCCATATCGATGACGTTTCGTTGAATGCTTCGTACGCTGACAGTTGTTGATGGCCCAGCATTGAAATCCGAAGCAATTGGCGGAAGGTTTGCACTTCTGTCAAGTTGAACGATTCTCTTCAGTCGTCGTTGGTCCCGTTCTTGCAGGAACTTTTTCCTGCTCCAGTGATGTCGGAGATTTAATGTTTTACTGGATTCCCGATATTCACGTTGCAGTCGTGAAATGGTCTTACGGGAATGTCCCCACTTAATTGCTATCTTGGAGATGCTGTGCGCCGACTATATCACCACGTTCAAACTCACCTAAATCGTGATAACCTGCCAGTGTAGCAGCAGTAACCGATCTAACACCTGCACCAGACACCTGTTGTCTTATATAGGCGTTGCCGACCACAGCGCCGTACTCTGAGTGTTTACATATCTCTGAGTTTGCATACGCATGCCTATAAAAATTTCTTTTGCTCTTTTATAAGGTTCTTTTTGTCATATGCCATTATCTCCCTTCATACTTAACCGAAATCTATAAATGAGGTTTCATTTTAAAGCTTATGGCCTTCACCTTGATAACATCATATATTAAGACAGGAATTTTTTTGGAATCCGATCCTTAAAGAGCAAAACTATCAATTTTTCAGCAACGCGTTTTTGTGTCACGAACGACTTATCTCGCTTGATATCTAACCGATACAAATAAATGAGGTTTCATTTTAAAGAAAGGTCTCCGCTATTGTCACATCATATTTTAAGAAAGGAATTTTTCGAATTTTGGCCCTTGAGGGGGTAAAAAATTACCATTATTTCCATAACGATTTTTTTTAACCGCTAGCTATTAATCAACCTTGATGTCTAACCAAAATCGAGAAACGAGGTATTATTTTAGAGATTAAGGTATCCGCTTTTGTCAAATCATATTTAAAAAAAAAGGAAATATTCTGAATTCTATCCTTAAAGGGCAAAAATATCAATATTTCTACAACGCGTTTTTGTGTCATGAGCCATTTATCTCCCTTGATATCTAACCGATATATATAAATGAGGTATCATTTTAAAGATTAAGGTCTCCACCATGGTCACACATATTTTAAGAAAGTAATTTTTCGAAATTCGACCATTAAAGGGCAAAATTATCATTATTTCTGTAACATATTTTTTATCATGAGCCACCGAAATAGAGAAATGAGCTATCATATCAAATATTAAGGTCTCCACTTTGGTCACATCATATTTTAAGAAACGAATTTTTCTGAATTCGACTCTTAAAGGGCAAAAGTAATAACTGTGAAAGTCGCGCGCATGAGAAGCTCAGAGCCAAGCCGATAGCAGTAGCACATGTCACAGAGATATTAATAAACTGCCTCACTGGCGTCAACGTTTGGTACGTACTTTTTACACTATATACATAAACAATCGAAACAAATGAGGCGGGTCTTCTTTCATCCTATTACAAACCCAAAACCTTACTATTCATTGTATTCGCGAAATTTTCGCATGGCTCATCTAGTTTTTTATAAGTGCTGGGGCAGAACTTGCGGCCATAGAGAATTTGTAAGCTGATATTGCAGAAAGCCTGGAGTGTTTTTATCTGTCCACCGACGCAAACAGTGGGTCGCTGTTTCATCGTGACATGTTTAAAGTGAATGTGCGCCGCGGTGCTAAATCCACACATTAACGTGGTACAATATTATTAGCAAGTGCTGGTTTTGAGCGCCACAAAAGCAGCGATTCAGTCTTTCAAGACACCAGAAATTTATAAAGTTTCATTTACTAATATGCATTGCTGGCCTTCGATGCAACCTGAAACTCTCTGACAAGGAGACCTGTACAAATGAGAGTATTACCCACTGGCTCTACCCCTTTTAATGGAATTAAATTTAAGCTGAGCTTTGATGAGTGGCGCCCGACTATTAATAGATGTTTTATTTTCTTATGATAATTATGGGACAAGACAGTTTCTTAATATTCAAAATATCGGTATCCGCCTCATGTTAGAAACTGAATTTGTTCATTTATTTCCTTTGTATAGTAATAAGTATATTTTGTGTATTGTTTTTGACACTTGATTTAAGTTTGATAAATGATCGATAAATGTTTAATTATGTACCTTAAACATTATATTCTTCAATGTAAAAAATGCGAAGGTAACCGAACATAAAAGATAATAATCAATTCCAATAACGCAATTAATTTCAATAATTTAATTTAATTTAATTACAATGGAGCACAGGCTCCGGTGCCAATTTCCTTACACACCCATCTTCCCTCTATCCTGCACCTACCTACATTTGCCCTCTACAAATTTTATCTTTAAATTCTTTCAAAGTTTTCGGTAAATTATTCATCATTTCTCTTGGTAACTCATTCCAATCCCTGACACCCTTACCTAAAAAAGAGAATCTTCCCACACCCTCGTGCCTGAAATCGAATGCCAGCTTGTGGTCATGTTCATCTTTTCCCTTCCATGCACTACTTTTCATACCTATTGCAATATCTTTCCATGCCTCATCGCCAGTATATGCCCTGTACACTCCCATGACCCTCCTCATCCTTCTCCTATCTTGCAATGAATCCCATTCCAGCTCCTTTATCATATCCGTCACTGATTGCATTCTGCGATAATTTCCAGAAACAAATCTAGCAGCCCTTTTTTGCACCCTCTCTAACTCCTGTATTTGATGCGTAAAATGAGGGTCCCATACTACACTACCATATTCGAGCAATGGTCTGACCAAAGTTTTGTAACCCAATTCCTTGACTTTAATTCCACTCCCGTCCCGGCACAATTGTATTTTTATATTTTTTGTTAGTTATTTCAGTATGTATAAATCAGATACGAAAAATTCCAATTAAAAAAATAAATGTGATGCTTTCAAATTGTTATATTTTCTTTTTACAGAAAGTATCTTCAACATATTGATATTTAGGCCCTTCTGTTGGCTGCTTTACTAATAATGTGTTTGTAGTAGGTTTTATTGTCCGTCTAGTGCAGCTAGAACAGTTTAATACTTTAGCTGCTCTAAATGGATTTAAAAAATACTAAAAATCCATTATTTGAAGTGTTTTCATTCACATATATTGATGAAATTCTCTATAGAATATTATCTATAATTTTTGACGTAGATAACTATCTGCTGAAATGTTTTAATGCTTAAAAAGATGTTGGTAGGTATCAGTTGTCTTTAATTTTTTTATCGATAGCTATTCGTAAAAGCACCCCACGCTTTTGAACATAAAAGTTTTTTTTTTCAATGATTTTATTTTTGTTTTAAGCTTTTATTCAAAAAATTAAATTATATTGAATTGTAGTATAGCCTATCGCTGTTGCACAAAATCTTTATATTTAAAGATTATTTTTAACTTTTCAGTTCCCATTATTACAAAAGCATGCTTTCGTAGTTTTTCTTTTTTTACATAATTTTATTTACTTATACTTGCGAAATCCACAACATGAAACTCAAGAGCTCAAATGACGTTGAAGTTGAAGAAAAAGAAAATGTAACCAGTGAAAACCTAGAAAAGTGTATAGAACTTACTGGCAGACAGTTTGGTTAGATAGTGGAGTACGTAGTAGGGAGAGAGGTGGGAGGCTCGTAGGAGTATGCTTACAAAGCCATTGAGGCGTTAAAAGCTGCACTTATTTTATTTTTCAGTTTACCTTCCAAGATAAGATTCCTGCGCAAAAAAAGTACATCTCTCTTCTCGCATTTATTCCTGTGTGAAATAGTATGTTATCCTCTCCCCATTAATTCTCCCTAAAAAAACGACTGCAAGATTTACTGGACAATGGAGCGTAATTTATTTGAAATATGTGGCGTAGCTCGTTTGTAAAGTAACAAGAAACTTTGTCCCATGAGAAGTCACAGGCTTTTTTGTGCAGTAAAAGGAAAATTACTGATATTACTCAGCCAGATTTTCTTCTCCGTTTACGCTGAAGTCTGTATAACTATTCAACTGTTAATACCACGATGTTCTTAGCTCTTTGGGAGATAGGTGTCCGTTGGTTTTGAGCGGGTGTAAGGCATGCGATGAGGTATGGAAGGATATGGGGGAAAGATTTAGAAGTAGTAGAAAAGGAAGAATCTACAACGACCACAAATTAGTAAATTATTTCACTCATATGCAGAGGCTACACTAATGTTAACGTCTAATGTCCATTTATCGCAACAACTAGCACGCCAAAACATGGAATTAAAATACGCCTAAAAGGGTGGATACACTTGAATTTTAACGTCGTAATGCACACGCGTTATTTCAAGATGGGTCTTGAGGCTGCTTTGATGTGTGTTTCAAACTCAACTTTTATATGCAATGTAAAGAAAGCATTTTAAAATTAAAACTGACTTTTCTCAAAACTTTTCTTTTTGGACTTTTATCTTCCCCTGTCCACTTCATATGCTACAGTTATTATTATTTTTTTCATTGTTATGACTTTGGCTTATACCAGAAACAGCACTATGTTGTAAACATAAGTGCACACATTTTAAGATATGAATATTTTATAAACATACCTCTTTGTTCATTGTAGTGTCTACGTATATATAGTTTGGAGGAAGGTATGCTTGATGTCATGTTATCTGTCCCAGCACCATATTTTACAGATTCCTTAAATTAATTTAAATGCATTCAGTAGTAACCCATTTCGTTTAAAGTTGTTGAGAATAACAGTACTTGCATAATCCGGCGCCAAGCATCAGACCGAAAACTCTAAGTTTTTATGGTATCTTTCGAAGATCCCATGAAAAAGGTTTGGTTTGAAGCATTTATAAAAACTCTATGTTTTTTTCACTAGACCACTGCTTTTTTGTGTTTTTATCGATCGTCATGTTAAAAACTAGTACTTGCCGCTTTGACAATGTGAAATGCTTGTGTGGCCACAACAATGCTATGAGCAACGCGCTAAATCCCTTTGATGTGATAACCTAGACCGCCACCCGAGCTATCGCCCTAGGCTGGTCGTCCATTGCAAGCATATTTGAGCGACTAACAACTCTAGCAATTATAGACGACTATGAGTGAGGCGACAGGGAGCTACTGAGAGCGTCCACGATAGCCGATTGAGTCGCGCGACTATTATTGTTGCAGCAGTTCTCGACCGCGTCTCTCGCGGCTAACAGTTGTGCCAGTGATTTGGTGCGAATATTTTAAGAGTTTCAAAATTTTGCGAAATGGATGTACTTATTTTTTCGAAAGTCCCTGCCTGAAGACGCATCGCAGAAATCGTTTGAGTTGGAATAATTCTATGTTAGAAAAACGTAATTCATTAGGAGAATTCCACCTACAAATCCTCGTCAGGCCATCCAGATCACCCCAGGCGAATGCCGAGATGCTTCCTTCAAAAGGCCATGAATGGATTCCTTCCCGTTCCTTACCCCCAGTCCCTTCCCTCTTCTAATGACCTCGACGTCGACGAGGCGAAAAGCCAAAAACAAATAATTATAAAAATTTCTATTGCGTGATCTTTATAGGTCTATTTGCATAAAAAAAAATCTGTCATCAGTCTTTCGACTGGTTTGATGCAATCCTCCGTCCCTTTCTATCTTGTGCTAATCTCTTCATCTCTACATATCCCCTACAACCCACGTCCTCAATTATCTGCTTCATATATTCTAATCTCTGTCTTCCTCTACAGTTCCTACCTTCGACTGTTCCCTCCACTAACAAATTAACCAATCCAGTATGTCTCAAAATATGACCTACTAATCTCTCTCTTCTTTCTGTAAGCTTCTTCCACAAACTTCTTTCCTCACCCATTATTTCCAAAACTAGATCATTTCTTACTTTGTCTGTCCATTTAATTTTCTTCACATTTCAAATGCTTCAATTTTCTTTATTTCTGGTATTCCTAAAGTCCACGTTTCGCTACCAGAAAGTGCTGTGCTCCACACGTAGAATTTTAAAAAGTTCTTTCTAATTCCTAGATCAATATTTGAAACTAAAAGATTTCTCTTTTTCATGAAGGTTCTTTTTGCTAGTGCTATTCAGCTTTTAACATCATTCCTACTTCGGCCATCGGTTGTAATTTTACTTCCCAAGTAACAGAATTCTCTTACTTCTCCTATTGCAGCCGATCCTATTTTTATATTTAATCTACTAGTATTGGTATCATTTCTGTTACAGTTCATCACTTTTGTCTTGCTTTGATTTATATTCAGTCCAAAATCTTCCTTCAGTATTTAGTTCATGCCATTCAGTAACTACTCAATATCCTCAGCCATTTCTGCTAACAAGACAATGTCATCAGCAAATCGTAGCACACTGATTTTAACTCCCTGAAAACTTATTCCACATGAAATTTTTTCTTTAATTTTCTTTATTGCTTCTTCTACATACAAGTTGAAAACCCTTTTTAACTGATACATGCCTCTCTTGATTCTCTACTTTTATTATAGCCACTTGATTCTTATATAGTTTATAGAGTATTCTTCTATCTCGATATTTTAGACCTGACTTCTTTAAAATTTTAAACATCTTGTCCCATCTAACATTATCAAAAGCTTTTTGTAAATCAACAAAAGCCATAAAAGTATCTTTGTTTTTCTTGATCCACCCTTCAAGTATTAATCTTAAAGCCAGAATTGCTTCCCTCGTAAAACGATTTTTCCTAAACCCAAACTGATCTTCACCTATCATCTCTTTCCTTCTTCTGTACATTATTTTGGTCAGTAATTTTGAAGGATGTGATGTTAGACTAATGATGCGATAATTCTCAAATTTGTCGGCTTGTGCTTTCTTCGGGAGTGTGAAGATGATACTTTTATTAAAATCAGTTCGAATTTCTCCTGTTTCATAAATTTTTGATATCAGCTTGAATAATCTTTCGGTTCCTTCTTCGCCTAGTGATTCAAGAAGTTCTGCCGGGATCGCATAAATTCCAACTGCCTTATTTGTTTTCAAGTCATTCAAAGGTCTATTAAATTCTGTCCTCAAAACAGGATCTCCTAAATCTTTAATGTCGGCATGGCTTTCCTTTTCCATTAAGCTATTGTTCAAGTCGTCCGATCATAAAGTTTCTCAATGTATTCCTTCCATCAGTTAGCTCTGTCGTCTGAGCTTAAAAGAGGTTTCCCACCGGCAGCTTTAATGTTCACACCTCTTTTCTTCATTTCTCCAAAACTTCTGTTTGATCTTCCTGTATGCAACATCTACTTTACCTACGACCATTTCCTTTTCTACTTCTTCACACTTTTCTTGTAGCCGTTTTTCTTTTGCTTTTTTGCATTTCCTGTTTACTTGATTTCTATATTGCCTGTATTGCTCTCTTCCTGCTTCATCCTGAGCATTTTTACTGGTGCTCAAAATTTCGAAGAAGGCGAATTGACGCCATGTCACAAATTACCTTTGGAATCTAGCCAGTTATCTTGTCCAGTATAACTAGTACAGTATCTGAATGATTAATATAGTGAACTGATTCAATATAGTGAACTGATTAATTGTGATGGAGCGTATGCTCCAGTGCCAATTTCCCTAGTCATCTAACTACCATTTTCTTAGTATTTTTTTCTCATTTTATATCCCTTGAGTGTTTAAATTCCTCCCCCATCTTCTTTTGTGATATAGGAATTTTAATTTTAAATTCAATCAGCGTTTTTGATAAATTATTCATCACTTCACTTCATCTTTTTCCAGCCCCTGACGCTCGTATCAACAAAAGAAAATTTTCCTACTATCTTATGCGTGAAATCGAGTGCCAGCTTGTATTCATGGTAATATTTTTTCTTCCATGCACTATTCCCAATTCTTTGGCCAATATCCTCGCAAGCCCCATCACCAACTTATTCCTTGCACAATCCCTGCACGCTCTTCACACTCCTCCTGTCTTCCAGTGACTCCCAATCCAGCTCCTTGCTCACATCAATTACTGACCGGGTCTTGCTATAATTTACACAACTAATTTAGCTGCTCTTCTTTGCACAACTTCCAACTCCTGTATTTGATACCCAAAATTTGGATCCCAAACTACACCACCATATTCAAGCAACGGTCTGCTAATTTTTTGTTCTCCAAGTCCCTATCTT
This sequence comes from Vandiemenella viatica, assembly GCA_031002005.1. Classification (NCBI taxonomy): domain Eukaryota; kingdom Metazoa; phylum Arthropoda; class Insecta; order Orthoptera; family Morabidae; genus Vandiemenella; species Vandiemenella viatica. Next base: position 11,195 of record JARYHS010013168.1, on the reverse strand, counting down.
CTTTGGTACATTCTCTCATCACCCTCTGCAGCAAATGAAGGATTTTGTAACACTTTCCTACCAACTTACAAGTGTGTTCGGCCAGTTGAGTTTATTATCAAACGTTATGCCAAGTTATTTACACTTCAAGCTTTCGTCAAACAATTTTGTCCCATCTTATAATCATAAAGAACCTTTAGCTACTTATCTGTCTACTTAATTTGTTTGCAGTCTTCTACACTATGACAGCATGCAAGAAAAGTTAGTTAAACCTCAAATATGCGAGTACAGTTACATAAATCCACAGCATCAGGCAATATGCAACTAAACTTCTTAAAATAGATTAAGATTGCATTGAGATAGATGTGAAAGGAATTATTACAAGTCGTGAACTCTGTAATCTTGTAATTTTGTCGGAAATACTTTCTAAAGAATTCGAATATTCTTTCAAGAAATACAAATTCAAATTTTATAGATATTTTTAGCAGGTGTACTTGATGTAATAATGCAGCTATATATATATATGTGTGTGTGTGTGTGTAATTTAAATGTAAGTGTAGGGTAATAGTAAATATCGCCCTCTAAAAAAGTATCATTAAAGTCTTAGTCTTGTAATGGTCGGTTTGATTGAAAGGTTGAAAGGAGGGGGGGGGGGGGGGGGATGCCATTACGTTGAAATTTTTATAAGGAATATTAATATTCTAGTTTGGTTAATTTCGTGAACCAGAATCTGTCTTTGGTGGAAGTTGTGACTCTGTGACTCTGTTCAGTGCCTGATTCAAGGATAGTTGGTTCACGCCCCCAAGGTGGGCAAAAATTTCAGTTTTGAAATTTGGCTTGGAGAGTAGGAGGGATGGTGGTGCTCGGTTTCTGATCACCAAACCGTGTACTAACGTCCTCAGTGAAATCCCAAACCTCTCTGGAGCGAGTACGGAATAAGAGCAAAAGACACTGTAGTGTTTGAATTGCTCGTTGAATCGAGACGTCAAGTTCCTTTGCCAACCCCCACCATGAGTCTCTTCCGGAGGAGTAGGCCAGAATTGACTGTTTCACTCTTCCCCTTCGTTCAGCTTCATATGCACACAACACACAGAACAACGCACTACATTACACATTCATTATACATACGGATAACACGTAAACACTGGGAGATACGCCACCTTTTGGCGGATCCAACAAACTCACAAGCAGTAAACTACTGAGTTTTAAATTGGACTTCCATCAAATATTTAATGACCTTACAAATACTAATCTCGAGGATGGCGGATCCTACAGTGAGAGTCTGTACAGAGTTTCAGGATCTATCATAAAGCGTTTATTTCACTATTATTTCCTTCGTCCATTGCAACCTGCTGAGACTTCACCGCACCCTGTCTGTTGCTTCAAACGCCCACCACTGCGGAGAATGTTTTCCTCTCCGAGTCCACTGGCACGAACACAATACCTTGGCGCGTTTTTCCCCGCTGGATATTGCGGCGTCGGATTTAATCTCGCCGTTGCTCAGCCGAGCCTGTGCTCATCTTCCATTCAGCCAGTCGGGCCGCACGTCTCCAATTCCAATTACCGCACTCGGCATGTCTTAGACCAGACGCGACAGCTGGGGGATTATGTTGCCACAACAGTGTTAAAATAAAAACTAGCTCCAGGCTCTCCTTACCAGGTCTCACGTCGCTGCGATTCCTTGTAAAATAATTAGAATATCTTCCTCCAAGATTACTGCTTAGCTTTACCGAAGATGTTGACTCACTTCTCGAAAACACAAAGATTTTTTGCTCGAATCTTCGCGTTCTGAAAGGCCTCTCAGGAAATGTCACGATGCTATAAATGAGTGATAAGGATGTCAGAAGCTTAGTGCTAGCCATACCACCCGTATTCTGAGATCGTGAAAGATATTCGAAGCTGTAAATCCATCTTTTACACATTATAGGCTTTAATAACCGGTAGGAGTACATTGCACGTCCCTTTGACTCATTTGGTTGCAGCACCGTGATGGCGTCTGGCTCTGACGTGGAATGACAGGTAATGGTGCACAATTCATAATCATCAGAGCTAAAGTGCTGGGTTATATCACAAACCTCTCCACAGTGCGTGTGGAATGAGGGCTTATCACACTATTGTTGGTAATTCATCCATCGGACGGATATTTTAAGCCGTGCGAACCGCTTGGTATCTTTTGGAAGAAAGTCCAAAATGGGTCGGCAGTGGGTTTCACTCTCTCCTTTCTTCATCTCTCATTTCATACATTACACTATCATTGCCATTCACAGCTACAATAGCACATACGATCACACACTGGGGAAGGCAACAGAAAACTACTCTATTTCATCTTACCATGGAGGGGTACATCCATCACAGGTAACATTGTCCCTAAACTACAATCATTTTTATTATTAATTTATTATTATTATTATTGAAATACGTAGCATTTATTAATGATAAATTTACTGAATAACTGTATTAATGTTTGTAACTTGATCTGTAAAATTGTTGGGTTTCCACAGACCGTAGTTTGTTTAATAAGCGGGGTAGCATAATGTGGGTATATTGAAGTTACAATCTTTGACGTTAGTCATCAGCCTGTGCAGGCAGCGATTGTGATTTTGGCGCCTGCATTATAGCATGGCAGGGCGCGGGGAAGTGTGTGTGTCGTGCCGCTTGGAGAAGGTTGTGTAGCGCGAACACAAGCTCTTAGAACTCAAGCTAAAATAACTTGTAAACAGGTGTGGGAAACTTGTTTTAATGTAACATAAGTGTCTTAAAAGTTGTGTCAAAAAACGGTACTAATTAAATTCAATAGTATTTCGGCCAGAACAGTGAGTTTTGAATTTCCAGACTATGTCAAAATACATCTCATTTTATTTATCCGAGCTAACGGCTCGCATATGATAAAAGAGGATAATGTGGGAGGTCTCGTCTAAATAACACGCCGTAATCCACTAGCGGAGTGGTTAGCTTACAATTGGCTGACCATTTCCCAGGATAATTGGCAGCTTGCATTTAGCGACCAATGTCAGGATAGCTTACACATGATAAACGCCTCCATGGCATCATAAGAAGAACGAGTACGTTTTAGAAGCTACTACTTGCTATGGAAGATACCAGATGTCATACGCCCTAACCAAGAAAATATGCATTACAAGATTAGAAAATATATAAGAGATCCATGTAAGCGCGAAGAGTATAGAAAAGGGATGTTTAGTGAGTGGGGAGCACAGGATACACAGTAAGCTTGTTGTCCAAAGAGTACTAAGAACGATATTCCTGTCGATACAATCAGTAGGGTTACGGCTATGGCATCCCTCCCTCCCCAACCTGTTAACGCTCCAAGACCTATATCTGTCCACGCCAGTGATTTCCAGAAAAGAGAAAGTTACAAGAGATCATTGAAGAAATAGCTGTTACAAATACCGTATTTATGTGAACAGAACGATTGAGAAATGCACCCAAAATTTCCAATTCACCTTGCGTTCTTGATACTTTAACTATTAATTATTCGTTACAAGTATAATTTTTTTTTTTTTTTTTTTTTTTTTTTTTTTTTTTTTTTTTTTTTTTTTTTTTTTGTTCAAAGCCCGCTTTGCTCCTGAACCCGAAGTTGGTTGAATACTCTTAGAGAAGGCGTAATAGGCCCCATTAATCCGTTATGAGGCCATTTCCTTCCATCAGTTTGGCCAACTGTATATATAGATGAGTGATGTAAAAATTCAGTGCGTTGTACTTTTTGATAAAGATGAAGAAAAGAAAAGATCTCAAGCTGCTGCCAACCAATGCAGGTATTAGAGTGACGCCTACTTTAACATCTCCACAAAGCGAGCGAAACGCCTTCAACACTGTTGTATATTCTCACTCCAAATAAACTCCAGCGTGGTTTCTAAAATAACCCAGGTATTGTGTATCACCACCTCTCCTATTGTTGTGGCCAAGCAAGAAACGGTAAAAATTCATTCCTCCACCGGTGAGCGAACCTACTAACAACGTTACCATCGTATACCATCCAGCAGCAACAACCCGCGGCAACGTAATGGGAGATATCATCAAATAAACATGTTAATGTCCGAACACAAAGTCAGTAGCAGTAATGAACGGCATTTTTCAAGTGAAAGTAATGTGGCCATCATATAGGAACAGAGATTCCGAGACTGAAGTGAATCATATCCTATTCTGAAAAATTTATTTTAACATTAAAACTAAAAAAACGAGTTGGCAGGGAAGTGGAGCGATGGGAACACAAAACGTAATCCAAAGTTAGGAAGTTAGAGAAGAAAACGGTTAATATGAAGAAAGGAAAAAAAGAAATCTTTCTTAATTTAAGTGGAAATACCAACAGAAATATCGTATCTGTTTTCTGATTTTTATGAATGATGGGAAGAAAATCGGATACGATAATTTCTTTCTCAACTCTCTTTTTTTATCTCTCTCTTTCTCCTCCCCTGCAATCAGATAATGGAATTCATTGGTTGGGGAAAATGGGACAGCAGCAAATTTAAATGTAAATCGGTGGCTATTTATGTAGTTTCGGCGGGAGTCAAGGCAGCACCGTTTACGAAAAATCGGTGAAGGTACATTTAGAATTTCGTTGTAGCTCAGAAGATTGTCCAAAATCACGCTAAAAGCTTTATTAGAACTTGCAAAGAGAGAGAGACATAAAAACAATATCATGGTAGGTCTTCAATCCTGATACCACTATAAATTTTATAAAACGATTTTACGAAAAATATGAACTTATATTTTATAGTGCTTTATATAGTCACTAACTTCTAAGATCTCAAAAGCGGAGCGTTGAACACAGTGTTTTGACATTTTATTTCCTCGCAATTGTTTAACTAAATAGATTGTCATTAAATAACTTTCACAACATATATTTTGTAGTCTTTAATTTAATTTAATTGCAATTGAGCACACGCTCCGGTGGCGATTTCCCTACACACCCAACTTCCCCCTATCCATCACTCACCTACATTTGCCCTCTACAAATTTTAACTTTAAATTCTTTTAACGTTAGGTTAACGTAGGTTATTCATCACTCCCCTTGGTAACTCATTCCAATCCCTGACACCCTTACCTAAAAAAGAAAATCTTCCCACACCCTTGTGCTTGAAATCGAGTGCCAGCTTTTGGTCATGGTCATCTTTTCCCTTCCATGAACTACTTTTCATACCTACTGCAATATGTCATCGCCAGTATACGCCCTGTACATTGTTATGCATATTTCTTTCTACATCGATCGAATATAAATAAACAGAAAACGACTGATAATTAATATGTGAATTCAAACCAAATAGATACCTTTCTTTATGGTTAGTTCGCTGTTTAAAACATATTGATCATTATAAAAACATAAAATAGATATAAAAAATTTGTAGCATGCTATAATAGTGACATCTGCGAGAAGACATTAGAAACATCCTAATGGGCTCGTACGTAATAGCGACAATACCATAAGACCATAGCGACCTTTTATTAATACTGATAGTTTGGACGTGATAGATTTTCAGTTTCCGGTTTTAAAACAAAAGAAACGACATTGATTTAACAATTTCGAAGATTTATAGCAAAAATAATTATTCAGGCAATATTGTTTCCACTCAGAGATTTGATGGTGCACGTTAATGTGCCGCCATGTTTGAGTTGAACAAGCCAAATAAATTTCACTACCTAGGGCCTCTGAATCGCTTTGCTTTAATGGTTCTACAAAAAAATCCATAAAATTGAAAGGATTATCACCTGTTCATTTCAAAAATACACTTGAACCAAGAGAACAACGTAGCCCACATATCACAAAGCCCACAAATCATTGCACAGCTGGACGCACTTTTTTCCTCGCCTTTTCTCAGACCATCCTCAATAACTCCATTTGCCGAAAAGACGTTAAGCCTCTGTAGAAATTTTAATGACTAACTTTGAGCAATCAACAATTCAGAATTTTTTGTCATCCCATTATTTCCGATTGTTGAAAATATGGTCTGTTCAGTCTGCCAGTAAAGGCCCCTGCCAGGCAGACCTCACACACAACGCGCCTGCACGCCGGGATACATATACGACTCCAAACAGGCGCAGAGACATCAAAACAAACCAGGAAAACAAATAGAATCATCTAGAAGCTAAGTGGGACTATTTCTTAGAGAGGTCGCCGTACTACCACACAACGGAATTCCTGCGCCAGGCCGCCTATATAAGCGTAGCCGGCCGCTCCACCGCCAGTTCCGGCCTGACCGCGGAACCAGCTTCAACTACAGAAGACCACCGGAAGTTCGCGAGAAGTAGAAGCCGTCTCTCTCTACCCCGGATCAGGACCAGGCTAAATTTCTCGACGGTCATCCGCTAACTGTACCACATTTGTTATTGTTTACCAGTGTTTTGTGTACATAGTAATAAACCTCAAGGAACCATTAAGTGTAGTTCACTTCAGTGGCGACAAGGTTGGGATAAGAACTCTCGACCATCATGGCTACGCCAGCAGCACCTACGGAATGGCAACAGTTCCTCCAAGGACTCCTACATCAGTTCTTCGAATCTCAGAGACAACTGATTGCGGAAGTCAGGAATCTCCGCCAACCCACGGCCCCGCCTCCGTTCCCAGCATTCAACGACGACGTCGAAGAATGGGAGACCTACGAGAAGCGCATAAAACAACACTTCGCAATTCATCACATATCCAAAGAAGAAGACCAGCGTGCATATTTCCTTTCCTGGAACCAATCAAAGATGTATGTCTTGCTCACCAAACTTCAGCCACAAGACCCCGACACCCTCACCTTCACGACCATCTGTACGACACTGAATGCATACTACAGACGCCGGTACCATGTCGTCGCGGCCCGTGTCGAATTCTATCAATGCCGGAAGAAGCCCGATCAGACGTATCGCCAGTGGGCGGCCGAACTCCAAGGCCTTAGCAGAAAATGTAAGTTTCAAACTCGTTGTTCCCACGAATCCTACGCCGACGACATGGTGCGTGATCACATCATACAGGCTGCACCAGATGCCGCACTCCGGCATGACGCCCTCAAGTTAGAGGACCCATCCCTGGAGCAGGTCATCGAACTTGCCTACAAATTCGAAATATCTACGGCCGCAGATCGCCGCCTGGAGTCCTGGGCGGATGTGGCCGCAATCCGAACCGACGTAGAGGACACACAGGACGTCGCCGCCATCCAGAGCTCCCAGTCGCGCTCCTCCCGACACCACAACCGGGGACCGCTTCCTCAGAAGGACATCGAACCGGCCCGTTCCGGCAGGGGCACCAAGTCTCGGCAGCAGCAGCGGATCCCGCAGCGCCGACGCCGCAGCCCGCTCCGCCTACCCTCCTGCCCCGCCTGTTATTCAGCACATGAGAGGGAAAATTGTCCGGATCGTTGGGCTGAATGCTCACGTTGCGGCAAGGAAGGACACCTGGCGTCCGTCTGCCGCACCAACACCACCAATGCCAATCCCGGCTCTCGCCGCCCAGGGTCTTACCAAGACAGGTTGAGCGGCGCACCTATGGATATCAATCAGGTAGACACTTCCACAGCATTCAAACTTTTTATTGACGTTACGGTCAATGGCAAGCCCCTGCGCCTACAAGTCGACACAGGAGCAGCAGTCTCATTGCTTAATTATACTACTTATGTGCAAATTGGCTCGCCCCCCCTCTCGCCGGCCCCCAAGCGCCTCCTGACATACAACAAACAGGAAATAGCACTCCTGGGACAGTTCACAGCAAACGTCATGTATAAGTCTGTACATCGTTCAGTCCCCTTTTTAGTAGTTAACAGTTCTCTCACAGCAGACTTATTTGGACTGGACGCTTTCCGCTTATTCGGATTTTCAATTGAGGATAACATACACCTCGTATCTCAGCATGTTCCTTTTCCTGAAGTGGACGCCCTTTGCACCGAGTTTCAGGACCTGTTCTCACCAGGCGTCGGCTGTGCAAAGGACTTCGAAGCATCACTCCAACTCCGGCCGGACGTACGGCCTCGATACTCCGGGCACGCCAGGTACCGTAGCGCTTCAACAACCACTTCAGGAAGAACTTCAACGTCTCCAAGACGAAGGGATCCTCCAGCCGGTGCGGTTCAGCCCCTGGGCCACGCCGTTGGTCATAGTTCAGAAGCCAGGACGCCGCTTACGTCTCTGTGGTGACTTTAAGACCACCGTCAACCCGCATCTGCTGGTAGACGACTATCCACTTCCGAGTACCGGACGACCTCTTCCGTAAACTAGCAGGATGGTACCTACTTTACAAAAATTGACCTGGCAGAAGCATACCTTCAAATCCCTTTGGATATCCAGTCCCGACAATACACAGTCATCAACACTCCCTCTGGCCTCTTCCAACTCAACCGGCTCATGTTCGGCTGGCCAGTGCTCCAGCGATTTTTCAACGGTATCTCGAACAACTTCTCCAGGATATTCCGGGATGCATCAACTATCTCGACGACATAGTCGTCACGGGACCCTCGCTGCCGAACACATGACCAACCTCCGCCTACTCTTCCTCCGCCTCCGTGCAGCAGGATTAAAATGCAACCTTTCCAAGTGTCAATTTTTTCAACAATCCATTTCCTACCTGGGTCACATCATCGCTCAGGAAGGCATCTCCCCAGCATTTTCCTATGTGGACGCTATTTCCAACTTACCTCGGCCTCAGGATCTACATCAGTTGAAATCTTTTTTAGGCAAAATTTCATACTACAGAAAATTTATACCCTCAGCAGCACAAGTGGCAGCACCCCTGTACCACCTCTGTCGCAAGAATGTCCCGTTCCGTTGGACCCCAGCTTGCGAGACCGCATTCCACACCCTTAAACAGCAGCTCAAGTCCGCAGCATGCCTCATGCCATACACTCCAAACCTCCCCTTGATACTTGCCACAGATGCATCCGATTACGGTGTGGGGGCAGTTCTGTCTCATAAATTACCAGATGGCCTACATCTCCAAAGCCCTATCGGCTGCTCAGCTTAAATATTCTCAAATCGAGAAAGAGGCGCTAGCTATTGTTTTTGCCTGCTCCAAATTCTATTCCCTTTTATATGGGATTTCTTTTCATCTCATTACCGACCACAAGCCACTCCTATCACTATTTGATCCGTCCACACGTCTGCCTACCAAAACATCCCACCGCATCCAGCGTTGGGCACTATTCCTGTCCCAGTTCAGATATACCATGCATTTCCGTACCACCTCCAGGCATGCCAATGCAGACGCCTTATCCAGACTACCGCAGGGACCAGACCTTGCCTTCGACAAGTCGGAACTTCTGGTGTTCCAGATCGACGATGACATACAAGAAGCACTGAAGACATTTCCAGTCACGGCCTCAAAAGTCGCGGCAGCCACAGGGGAGGACCCCCTCCTCCGTGTCATCCGACACCACATCCAACACGGGTGGCAAACACGTTCCCCTCCACGCCATCATCAAGACCTCAAGTTCTACTACTCCATCCGCCACCAGCTCTCAGTAGTAGAGGGAGTGCTCCTCCGCACAGAACCAAATTCCACCCCGAGGGTCGTCGTTCCGAGATCCCTACAACCGACAATCCTCCAAACTCTCCACCAAGGACACTGGGGAATTGCCCGCACCAAATCCCTTGCCATGTATTCTGGATCGGCCTTACCACGGATGTCACGAAGATGGTGCGGCGCTGTACCATCTGTGCCCAACAACTGCCCCGCCCCCCTCAAAAGTTCCTTTCCTGGCCGGCACCGTCCGGACCCTGGGAACGCATTCACCTCGACTTCGCTGGCCCATTCCTAGGCCACCAGTGGCTCCTAGTGACGGATGCCTTTTCCCACTTCCCATATGTCGTCCGTTGCTCCACAATCACCACAGAGGTCACCATTTCAGCCCTCACGAAGATCTTTTCCATCGAAGGATTACCATACGCTATCGTCACAGATAACGGACCGCAATTTCGAAGTCGGGAATTCCTATCCTTCTGTACCGCCAACAATATCCAACACCTCCTCACCCCGCCCTTCCACCCCCAATCTAACGGGGAGGCGGAACGGCTAGTCAGAACATTCAAAACCCAAATGACCAAATACACCACAAGTCACAAACTCGAAGAGGCATTGACACTCTTCCTCAGTTCCTATCGAACCACTCCAGTGGGGGCCAAAAGCCCGGCGGAATTGCTGCATGGCCGCCAACCTCGCACTCTCCTCCATCTCCTCTTACCCCCGCCCAAAGTACAGGTACCTTCGGGCCCATTCCGTTTCACCCCGGGCTCCCTAGTCTGGGCCCGCGGGTTTGGCTCCCGGGCCGGTTGGCTTCCGGGGGTCATCCAGCGGCCCCGGGGCCGCCAACTGTTCGACGTCAGCCTGGATGGCCGGATAGTGCGACGCCATCGAAACCAACTACGTCCCCGCTACCCCACGGCACCGTCCTCTTCCACCACGGCACGGCCATCCACTTCTTCCTCTCCTTCCCTGCCACCTCCACCACTCCTGCCGTCTAACCGTTGCTCAGGGACAGTTACAGCGCCACCAACGACGCCACAACCTGTCGGTCGCTCCGACACCCTTCAGCCGCAGCCTCTCGACCACCTGCGGGGACCATCTTCAGCGCCCCCCGTACAGCCCCCGGCCATCGACGCCGACGAACCGATGCCGTTAGCTCCACAAGTACCTCCACCACAACCTGCACCACGACGCAGGTCGGCACGCATCGCCAGGGGAACAGCTCCGTACTCCCCTGGAGGTAGCCTTCATAGTCTGCTCCAGGGCGCCGCGGCAGACGACCTCGCAGACGTCGCAGACATCGCTTCCCCCCCCCCCCCCCGGGAGGGAGGTATGTTCAGTCTGCCAGTAAAGGCCCCTGCCAGGCAGACCTCACACACAACGCGCCTGCACGCCGGGATACATATACGACTCCAAACAGGCGCAGAGACATCAAAACAAACCAGGAAAACAAATAGAATCATCTAGAAGCTAAGTGGGACTATTTCTTACAGAGGTCGCCGTACTACCACACAACGGAATTCCTGCGCCAGGCCGCCTATATAAGCGTAGCCGGCCGCTCCACCGCCAGTTCCGGCCTGACCGCGGAACCAGCTTCAACTACAGAAGACCACCGGAAGTTCGCGAGAAGTAGAAGCCGTCTCTCTCTACCCCGGATCAGGACCAGGCTAAATTTCTCGACGGTCATCCGCTAACTGTACCACATTTGTTATTGTTTACCAGTGTTTTGTGTACATAGTAATAAACCTCAAGGAACCATTAAGTGTAG